>CM046894.1:14041999-14262391 GCA_025688845.1 Cucumis hystrix
CAAACACAAAATCAAATCAGATGATTTAATATTAAATTAAATCACTTTTGAATCCTTAAATAACCTAAAAAATGTATAACAAATATATATATATATATTTTTGAAAGTATTTAAACTTTAAATGTATAAGAATTTTCTTTTTTAAAAAATCAATTTAATGGCGAAGTTTGATTTAAGATTTATTTGAATTAAATTTTTAATATAAATTTTTTACCAAATTATTCTCCTACTTTTCAAAATGTACTTTTTTTTCTCTCTTTCTTCTTCCTTATTTTATATCTTTCATTGATTCATATAATTTTTTAATCATTTTTTGTTGCTCCTTGGAACCACAATCCTCTAATTTAAAAAGACAAAAAAAAAAAAAAAACATAATGTTTAGGTAAGAAGAAAACTAAGATTGTTTTTTTAAAAGAAAAATAGTAATTTATTCAACTGTAACGATTACTTAAAAAAAAAGATTGAAAATTTCATGTCGTATTTAAAGAAATTAAGGCAAATTATTGTGTGAAAACTATGACGATTTGGTAAATTAAATATACAAAAATTGTGTATTGGAGTTAGAATATGAATTTTTTTAAAAAAAATTAATAATTTATTTGTACGGAACAATTACGTCAAAAAGTTAAAAATTGACGTCGTATTTAAAAAATGACTGAAAAATATTTTACGAAAATAGGACATTTCGAAAAATTAATTATACGAAATCTATGTATTGGATTTAGAATACAAATTTTTTTAAAAAATCAATAAATTATTCGCATGTAACGATTACGTAAAAAAATGTTGGAAATAGACGCACATTTAAAGAAACTACTGAAAATTATTTTAAGAAAATATGATAATTTGGTAAATTAAATATACAAAATTTGTGTTGGATTTAGAATATGAATTTTAAAAAAAATGTATAAAAAAATAAATTTCATAACACTACCTACGTAACCCTTCCCTCAAACACATCTTATCATAATCACCCCATAACCCTTCATACTTAACCCTTCCTCCAAACACATTTTATTATAATCACCTCATAACTCTTCCTACATAACTTTTACCCTAAACACATATTATCATAACACTAGTTTTATCATAACACTAACCCTCCATAACCAAACCCTTCCCCCAAACACACCCTTAATGTTTATTTTTAAGGGTAAATTCTTATTTAAGAATTTTGTGAGATTTTGTGTTTCAACTTTAAAATTTTGGTTTTTGTTTTAGTTGATGAGAAAACTGGTTTAAAATTTGGAACGATAGAGTATTTTTTTTAAACTTTATTTTAAGTTCAGGAGTATTTATAAAGTTTTTAATTAGTTTAGAGGTATTTTTTGAAATAAAACTTTAATGACTTCCATCCAAAACTGACGACAAGCTAGAATATTTTTTAACCTCTTTTGAAAGTTCAAGGACATTTTTTAAACATTTTAAAGTTTAGATGTATTTTTTATACAAACTACAAAGTTCAAGGATATTTTTATAAGAGAAATTGAATCAGATAACAAAAACATTTAGAAAAGAACAGCCCATGATATCTCTTTTTTGCATATTACAAATATGACAAGTAATTAGTGATATCAGACGGTTATCAAAGAGTTATCAGAGGTCTATCATAGAGTTATCCGTCTTAAATTTACTACTTTTGTAAATTAAAAATGTAGTGACATAGTGCTCCTTTTTTTAAAAAAAATTAAACCTTGAACCATAAAACCAAACGTTAATACATGCAAAATATAAACCAATATGACACATAAGATGCCATAACTAATGCTAACTCCTTGACTACATACCCTACTTTTCTTTTTCTGTTGTATTACATTCTATGCATCTCATATGTAAAAGTATATTGTAATTTTGTTGTTGGTATGAAACTAAGAGTATACGTATTTTGTACTTTTACTTCAAGTTTATTAATTTCATGAAAATATAATTGTAAAATAGATTTGAATACTCCAAGTTTACCTCACAATTGAAGGTTGAAGGTAAACGAATTACTGGAAAAAAAATGGTTACCAAACAAAAAATAGCCCCAACATATAAAGACTAAGTTACTATATACCATTGATTTAGAAAAGGAGTTAATTAAATTGTACAACTCAAATATGTACTTTAAAAAAAGAACTCTAAAGACATGTCAACTTTAGATTTCAAAATTCAACTTAGCACCCCATTAATTAACCCAATTAATATACCCCACTAAGATCTCAAAAGTCGTCTAAGTACCATTTTTACTTGGAAAAAGAAACAATAACATAAGATATAATTCTCAATGTGGACAAAAATATTGATAACAATAAATATTTCTAATAAGATTGTAAAAATTTAAATTAGTTAAGAAATATTTTGTGATTTTTTACTATAAAAAATAAGAATATTGATTTGTGCAATGTCGAACCTATGAAAGTGCAAAAAAAAATATATCAATAAAATAGTTACTATGACAAGAAAATTTTAAAACAATAAAAAAAAACATAAACTAAACAAAAAATAAATTAATTTATCAGTATATGCAAATTAAAACGAGCCCAGCAATTTTTACAAACTATTTTTTCTTCACCTATACTATCTTAAATTTAAAATATTGAGTGTTGAATTTTGAATGAGTAGAAATATAATTGTTAGTATATTAGTTAACTTATATACGAAATATACAAAATAAATATGTTTATATTGAGATTTAAAATGATAATTATATAAAATAATAGCTTAGAAAGTAAGATAATTATTTTAAAAAGAGAAATTAATGCAATTATTCCTCCACATTGAATTCTTAAGTTGAAATTCCACTCCCCCATTTATCATACCAAAATCATAAAAAATAGATATTTGTAGGAATTAAAATATTTCAGATAAATAATAAAATGAATCATTTAAGATGTCTTTTAAAAAATATAATATTTATCCCGTATAGAATAATTTCGAAAACGAAAAAAACTCACAATGAAAAATACCAAAAACGTCTCATTATTAATTGGCATCTAGCGCGCCTAATATATTTGAAAAATGGGTCCGTAATATATTTAGAAAACGATCGTTTAGATTTGACGATTCTTTCCTACACGATTGTTTAGATTTGATCGTACCCAAATTTAAACTATTTTTTTTTCAAGATTCTTTGTACATGATCGTTTAGATTTGACACACGATCGTTTAAATTTGGGTAGCCAAATCTCAACGATTTTTTCAAGATTCTTTGGTTAGTCAAATCTCAAGAATTTTTTTCAACATTTTTTGGTACACGATCGTTTATATTTGGGAAACGATCGTTTATATTTGGGAAACGATTGCTTACATTTGGCAATCCAATATCCCAAAGATTTTTTGTACGATCGTGTATATTTGGCACACGATCTTAAACAACTAAATAATAATTTAAAAAAATAAAAAAGAAATTGCAGATTGAGAGAAAAAGATGATAAAAAGAAAGGAAAAACAACCAAATAACAGTTTAAAAAAATAAAAAAATTGCAGAAGGAGAGAAAAAGATGATGGAAAGAAAAGAAAAACAAAAAAATAACAATTTGAAAAAAAATTGCAAAAGAGGAGAAAAAGATGATGGAAAGAAAAGAAAAATTGCAGAAGAGAGAATATGGAAAGGAAAAGCAAACGAAAAAATATATAAAAAATGCAGAAGAAGAGAAAAGAACGATGGAAAGAAAAAAAAATTGGAGAAGAAGAGGACGATGGAAAGAAAAAAAATCACAGAGGAGGAAAAGAAAAAAATTGCGGTAAAAAAGAGAAGAAAGATGATAATAAAGAAAGACAAACCTAAAATTCTTTAAAAAATAAGCAGTTTCATGAATTTTTTTCATTTTATTATCCGAGTCGTAAACATTTTGCTGGTTCATTACATCTATTAAAATTTCCCTAAATTTAAGAATAATCCAAATACAAAATTTGGATTTAAACTTATTTGTTAGGCTGAAAAAGAAATAATAGGGACTTGGAAATAAATAAAAAATTTCAAATTATTATATAATTATTTATGTTTGGGTAAGAAGAGAATGGTTTTGAAATTTGAAAATAATTTTGAAAATTTATAGGGGTTTCAAATCCTAAATTTTACTTTTAAAAAAAACCTTCTTAGTAAATTACTAATATTGAGTCGGCACGTAATCTAATTTTCAATTACCACGTCATAGTCGCTAAAATAACTTAGTTTCAATTTATTCTTTGAAAAAATGTTTGGATTTAGTTCTGATTGTTAGTGGATTATTATAATCTTTTGGTTATAATAACGTGTACGTTATAATAGTTTGTATTTGAACATGCAAAATATATATTATATTACATATAAGAAATAGTAAACACTATAACACAGAGGTAAAATAAATGATAAACATTGTAAAAATAGTAAATAGTGTGATAAATGGTAGTACAGTAGTTAATTGTAAGTTATATAATAATTGAAAACACCAACTATATTATAATTAGACCATCAAAACGCTTTATGTTTCAAACTAAATGTTAATTACAATTTCTCTATTCTAATTTTAGTTTTGTTACAATTTAATATTTAGGTTTTAAAATTTACACTTTTCATCTAACTTTTTTTTACTAAATACTCATTCTCCATCTTTTAATGGTAATTGTAATTTCTATTCGTTAATTTAAAAGAATTAAAATTTAATAAGTTTCAATATTTTGCATCAAATTAAATTAACTTTCACTCCACAATTATTTTAAAAATTTAATTATCTAATTGATACCAAATAAAGTGGAAAACGTATAGGGAAGAAATCAAGATATTAAAAATTTAAATCTTGGAATTTAGGAATTAAAAAAATGATACAAAATCCAAATCTTATGGGTAAAATTTCAACGTCTATTTTGAAACTTAGGAACTAAATTGAAATCAAACACAAAATTTATATAAGAACTAAATGTGTAACATTTTAAAACATAAAGACCAAATAGAAACAAAATCCAAAACCTAAAGACAAAAGTTGTATTCTTTTATATTATTATGATTATTATTATTTTGTGAGTTCAACGTAGAGAGTAAATATAACATACTCAAATTTCCAACATCAAACTTGATATGTAATACATACGTTATGCTAATTAAACTACAGTCGACAAATATGACATACACATTATCTATCAACAAAACCAAACCAAAACATAAACCCTAGAGGATATAAATAACAAAAAAAACACTAAAACACATGTATATCCCAAGATACAAAAAGGGAAGGTAATGCAAAATTAAAGTGAAGATCAAAAGAGAGAAATGTATATATATGAATATTCATGAAAGAGAAATGGATAGAGAACTTGAAGAAGTCTCGTGAAGTTTAGTGGACATATAGACAGTACAAAAGGTCCCTCTCTCTTGTCTATGTCTACGATTTTCTTTCTTTTCTTTTCTTTTTTCTTTTAAAAAACATTAACTAATTTATTTTTATTTTTATTCTTTTCAACATTTTCAAATACACAGTAAAATAAACAAAAATATTAACGGAACATATTACAAAGTTATAAATATGGATAGAAATGTATTGAGTGTTTATCAACAATGTTATTTACAATAATTTTCATTTACTTTATCTTTCTTTTCTCATTCCTTCACTTTCTCTATATTTGTATATGAAGAAATGGCAATGCCACAAATGACTGTCTAGTCTTTCTTTGTTAAGACCCTACTTCTTCTCACCCTTCACGGACCATATATATATATCATTTAATTCTCTCTCTTTGACCCTACTATAATTATGGTGTAATTATTTTTTACCTCAATGAAACCCAAATTTACTTTTTTACTCTTGCTCTCCAAAATAACCTCTCTTTCTTAGGTAGCCTACATCTAAGATGTTGAGTTTTCCCGTTCAACGGTTTGCGATAAATTTATTTTAAGTTGTTTTTACTCTCAAACTAATTATTGAATTAGGGGTATATTCGTATTGAAGTGAATAAATAATCTTTTAAATTACTTTACGAGCATTGGAGATATATATATCCATAGATATTATTATTGAAATTGAACCCTTTGATTAAGAAATATATCAATGGACATATAGACATATTCACATATATTTTCATCTTTGGCTAGGTTTAAGACTATGAGTTGAAACGATCAACGATTTATGTTTGCATGTTTAGTCAATCAATTTTTACAATGTGTCTCTGTAATTGACATTTATGTATTATTAAAAAAATTAATGGATTTATAATGTTATAATATTATATAATAATAATTATATAGTTTTTTTTTAACATAAACATGCTCATAAATTCATTAATAATAGTTTACTAGTCAACCTAACATAATATTTAATCGGTAGTACAACTAGTAATTAGTTTAGTATTAGGGTTCATAAATACAATATGATATCTTTTAATTAATTTTATGTTTAATATGTTTTTGATGTGTTTATTTATTTAATATTTACATGTGACATGTGAAGTGTTCATTATTTAATAATAGTTCAAATTTTGATCCTAATAATCCTGAAATAATAGTGCTATAATTGCATTAAGTAGGGAATTAAAAAAAAAAGTTTTTGGCTTTGTTTGAAACTTTTTTACAGTGTAAAAGACTAAATAGATGCAATCCATGAAAGTAAATATAATTTTAAATTCAATTACAAAATTTATATTGAAAAGTTTGATAGTCATGCACAATATCTTGTGGGAAGACATCTGCAACATCACCGGCCTATGGTCCTTTAAAAGTTGTTTTTCACCATGTACTCTCTACTGTCATAGCTCTAAACATCAGTGCTCTTATTGGATGGTTTTTTTTCTGTTTGTCAAAGCTTATTTTTAACCCTCCTGCACTGTATTGAACTTTTGTATTCTCCCGTGCTTATTGAATATATTTCATAGGATGATGAAAGTTCTATAAGGTTGCTCACCTAGCGAAAATGTTTGAGTGCACCTACTGATCAAAATGTATCATTTTCTAAAAACCGTTAGCATGCACAATATTTTAGGAACCTAAAATGTTGGATGTGAGATATCGATTGGACTAATACAATTGATAATGATTTAGTACAATGTTAACATTGGTTAACATGTGTACTAAAAAATGGTTAACATGTATGTTTCTGTGTTGTGCCTAAGTCTTTGTACTAAAAAATTAAAATGTATATGTTTGCTCACCCATCAAACATATATATTATGTACTGATTAGGATAAACTTTAATTAGGATTAGAATGTATAGTAACTTTTCCTAAGATTTATTATTCAGAGACAGCATAAATATATATTATTGAATTTAAAAACTAAATATAATTTATCCTAAGTAATTCTATTTTAATTTCTAGATTTCTATACTTTTTTAGAAAAATTAAACAGATTTATCTGTCTTTAAATCTACATGATTAAAAATAGTCTGTGTGTATATAAATATATTATGTTGATATGGTTGAATTTCCAATCTATTTGAAAGACACATCTCACCCACTGCATGTCATTATAACGTTATAATTAAAAAAAAAACATTATAATTACATTTTATTTTTTTGGTTAAGGAGAATAGTGTCAAGAGTATGAAACTCCTAAAATCGAATTTCTTAAAAAGCCGACAAAGTACAAAGGGCTAGAAAGAAGTCCAAAAGCTCTTAGTGAAGAAGAGCGGAGAAGTTAAGAGCTAACGAACTAGAAGAATAGTATTTGAATAGGTGATGACGGCTACACCACAAACCTATGTAATTACAACAATCTTCCCAGAGATTAAGTAAGCTATTTTGTTTATTAACGAATATTCTTCTATTTCTTTCGGTCCAAATGCTCCAAAGGATAGCTACCGTTGCATTTGTGATAATAATGTTTCTTCTGGTTGAAAAATTCTGATGTAAAAGGGACAGCATAACTGATTTTAGATCGTTGAACGAGTGCTAATACCCAGTTTGAGCCCGTAAGGTATCTCAAAGGAAGTTAGCCGCTCTACAGTTTACAAGTAAATGATCACTTGTTTCGATTCGAAATGAGAGTGGCACATGACACACCAATTTGGATTTAAACAGTTTTTGGCTGTCTTCTTTGAAGAACTTTCATTGTGTTGATACCTTCATGAAGAATGGACCAAAGGAAGAATTTGCATTTCTTTGGAATATAGACGATTTCCAAAGAGCTTTGAAAATCTGAGGGTCGACTCCATTATTCCCATTGAGAGTGAAAATTTGGATGGACATTTTTACTGAGCTCGTGGTGAAGACCTTGTTGTTTTCTAACTTCCAATTCAGTTTGCACGTACCTTTGTCTTCATTCGGATGAGGAAACTTTGAAGAGATCTGATTCCATAGGTCAATTTCTCTATCATTTAGCAGCCTATGCGACTTTAAGTCCCAGTTCTTATCCACTGGTTCCAAATCTCTTTTACCGAATTGTTTTTGGCTTGAGAGAGAGTGTATAATCTAGGGAAAGCAGTGGTTAGAGGACCATTAGTACTCCATTTGTTATGCCAGAAAGAAACATTTTCTCCATTATTTAATTTCCAAGAAATGTTCGTTTCAAACCAATATAGGTCTTTAACAATACTCTTCCAAGGGCGCTTTGGCAATATTGAACTTACCCAACGTTGGGGTTTTTCGAGAAAGAGTTTCTTTGTATTTAGCTTAAATGATTTTCCTCGAAAGAGCATATGGCTCATTATGAAATCTCACAGCCATTTGCAAAGAAGGGAAACATTTGTGTTCTGAATCTTTGAAACCTCAAGCCCTTCTTTTGTCTTTGGAGTAGTTATTTTGGCCCAACTAATTAAATGGGAACCTTTTGTCACGCTGGACCCTTTCCACATAAAATCTCTTCAGTATTTTTCAATCTTTTTGTGTACATCTGTTGGACCTTGGAAAACAGACAATTGGTATATTGGCAAGCTAGATAAAGAAGAATTAATTAGAGTGAGTTTCCCATCTTTCGAAAGTTGGGAGTAGTTCCAGTTATTAATCTTCTTGTTGATTTTGATATCAACCTTTTCCCAGAAGGAGGTTGACTTTGGGTTGCCTCCTAGAGGGACTCCAAGATAAGGAATCGACAAGTGATGAATAGGAATATCACAATTGTCAGAAACTTCTCTAGGATGGTCATCTGAAATGTTTATGGGACAGATAATGGACTTTGATAAATTTACGTTTAGCCTCGAAGCTTCTTCAAATAGAGTTAAAGCCATCCTCAAATTTGCCAGAGAAATGTCATTATCTTCAACAAAGAGGAGGATATCATCCACAAAAAGAATGTGGGTTAAGCTACAATTGTTGCTGAAGTTGACTCCCTTTATCGAGTTTCTATTTTTCAGGTAGGATAACAACCTACTTAGATAGTCCATGGCAAGAACAAAAATAAAGGGATAAATGGGATCAACTTGACGGACGCCCCTGTGAGCAGGAATTCGCCCATGGGGCTTGCAGTTGATGAGGATGGAGTAAACGACATTGCTAATACAAGCTTTGATCCAATTTCTCCATTTGAGAGGAAAATTTTTTACACTCAGCATGTAATTAATGAAACTCCAACTTATCTTGTTGAAAGCCTTTTCAATGTCCAGTTTTATGACAAATTCTTTTGTTTTGCTAGCACTCCAGAAATCAATCGCTTCATTGGCCATAAGAATAGCTTCTGTTATTTGACGACCTTTAACAAATGCAAGCTGATTCTCGAAAATTGTATCTGGCAAAGTGGGCTTCAGCCTGTTAGCTAAGGTTTTAGCTATGATTTTGTAGAGAGAAGTTGCGAGACTTGTGGGTCTAAAATCTTTAGGCATATTGCAGTCATTCTTTTTTGGGATTAGAGCAAGGAAGGTGTTCTTGATGTTTTTGTTGATGATCCCATTTGAATGAAAATCATCGAAAACTTTCATGAGATCATTCTTTATAGATTGCCAGTAATCTTTGTAGAACTGCAAAGGAAAACCATCTGGCCCTGGAGCTTTATTGCTATTGCAAGAGAAAATGATGTTTTTTATTTCTTCTTCATTGAAAGGGAGACAAAGGGAGGAATGGAAAGAATCGTTGATTGTCTTCTAGTCAAGATTATAAATAAAGATCATGTCTTTTTTACCTTCATTAAAAAGAGCTCCAAAGAATATGATGAAAGTATCTGCAACTGTTTCGTTGGTCGTATGGGAGGTACCTGTCTCGTCTTTGATTTCAGTAATGAAAGTCCTCTTTTGATTTGCTGAACAAATACGATGAAAGAAGCTGATGTTTTCATCCCGTCTTTGATCCATAACTTTTTTGCTCTTTGAGCCCAAAATTGGGCTTCCTTAACAGTGATATGGGAGAGTTCTGCTTTAGAGACAATCTTCCTAAGTTGTCATTTGGATTCATGGACCTTGATTCTTCTATGAAATCGATTGCATCAATTTCCTTTAATATCATATTCTTGTCTTTGACCATGGAATTCATTTTGTCAATTTGCAAAGAATGAATGTTTTTAGCTAAAGCCTCGAGCCTCTAAATGAAAGCGAAACCTGGATGACCATCTTGTTTAGCATTAATTCGGATGGTCATCCAGGTTTCGCTTCCTGCTCAAGTTCAAAAAATTATAATTACAAGTAAAATTAAAACAAGAAATATAACTTCAAGTTGTAAATTGAAATAAAAAACAAATTCAAGAAGTCGTTTGGGAGCTGTAATAGAATGAGTTTGTAAAGTAATGTAATCCAAATTCATATTTGTCTTAAGCAATTTAGACTCGGTTTGTAATACTTAAACTCATTCCAACCCAACAATTATCTTTTTATCTTTTTCACACTTCATGATCCTCTATTTCACCTTTTTCTAATGAGAAGTGAATTTTGATATAAATACAAGATTTTAAGTAGGTCTAAATGGTATATATAAAGAAAGCTGGACAGAGAGAAACAAAAAGTTAGTATATGAATTAACCACATAACTTTAGTTTTATTTTTCGAAAATGGAAAAAATTTGCTTTATCAACATCTTTTCTCTTCTTCTCTTTGTTGTTAGCAAAAAAAGAATTTAATATTTTAGATTGGGAGTAATCAACCTCTATAGCATAATAAATTCAAATATTTATAAAATATAAACTAAAATAAATTTATAAATATTTTCAATAGTTTGTAAATTACAGTTCTTCAATACTTTTTTAATTTTTTTTTGTCTCTGTATTGCTCTTTCTCAAGTTTTCTTGCTCTTGCTTTTTATTTTTGTTTGTTTTATTTAATTTTTTTTCTAGACTTGACGTGTGTAAAGGTAGAAGAAGAGAAGAGTAATATAATTCTTTTTCTCATTTTAGAGGAAAAAGAGAGAAATAGGAAAATATACCGTGTGATTGAAGGATTTGAAATAACGTGAGAGAACAATAAATAGAAAAAATAAAAAGTAATAATAAAAAAATATTTATGAAAGCTAGCAATACAAAACCTTACTTTAAAAGAAAATATGATATGAGTCAAGAGGTGCATAAATAGTAAATACACCCAGACATGTCAATTATGGTACATACGTTTCTAAAATAATCAAAGAAGAACAGTGAAAGATTTTGAAAAAATAATTTTTCCTATTTACTATAATGAAATAATTGCAAATTTTTTCAAATTTTTCATTCTCTTTGACATCTAATTTTCACAACTTATACATATATTTTAAATCTAAACTTTTATTATTTTACTGATGTGATATATATATTTTCACCTTCTTTTCCCCCTCTGAGTTTCCTGCTATATAAATACAAAATAATTATTAAAATGTACAGAAGAAAAGTCATCCAGTCCACTTTATTAGTCAGATTAAGAAAAAGAAAAAACTTTTCTACATCCTCTTTTCATAAATTCTTATAATAAATATGGTTTTTGTTTCGTCCAAAAAGATTGAATATATAGCGATCATTGTTTATATATATATATGGCTTCAAACTTGAATGTCTATCTACACCAAGTGTAAACTTCATACACTTGAATGTTGTATATATCAATTTAAATTCTAAATTTTTATAAATATATCAATTTAAATTCTAAATTTTTATAAATATATCAATTTACACATTCAACTATACGACGTTCGTTCTTAAAATTTCATAAACAAATTAGTTGTGCTCTCCATTAATATTTTCTTAAAAAATTTATCAAATTCCAATCATTGATGGTATCAATCCAATATTAAAAAATATCTATATAAAATTAAATAAATTCAATAATTTCTAAATGTAATTTTAATAAAGAGTCTACATAGATTCACCAAGAAAAATTTAGAAATTTATTACAAACAATTATCATTTCACACAAAATTTTTCAACTCAAGTTTGGAGAAAGGATATTGATTAATACACTCACGAAAGTTTTTGTTGAAAAAACAACCACATATTACTCCACATTAATCAAAAGAAGAAATTACAAATAAATTAGAAAAAACAACAATATTAAGAACACAGGAACAAGAGTGAAGAAGAACTACAAATTAGTAAAATTTTATTATGCAAAAGATTATTACAATCACACAATAATACATCATTAAATCTCGATTACAAAGAAAACACGTCCTTTCAAAAACCTTAAGTTAAAAGATATACATTCAACGTGGACAACTACTCAATATTTTCGTTAAAACCAAATGCACAAACTTAAACTAAAATTTTATAAAAAATAAAAAGCAATATATTCCACGTAGAATATATATATATATATATAGATAGATATTTAAAAGGTGGTTCAGTTGAGTCCAAAGCTGACCGACTTTGAAAGCAGCCGTGTTAGATAAGGAGACAACAAATATAGAGAGAGTGAAGATAAAAAGAGATATATAGAAAAATAAGCAAAATATTCTCTTCAAAACATTATTTCATTTCTCTTTCTCTCTCTCTAAATTTTCTCTCCTCTTCTCTTTTTTTTCTTTCTCTCCTCTCTCTCTCTCTCCTTAGCCAAGATTGTGAAACAAACTTAGGGATTTTTTTAATTCATTAAAGGTAGGTGGAAATTCTTATGATTTTTTTGAGGAATCTTAATTATGATTGATTTTTCATATTTTTGTTTCATATATATATATATATATATATATAATTGAAAAAAAAAACATATGTGTTTTTATTATTATTTCCCTCTTTAATTCTCTCTTTATTATGATCTATCTATTTCTTTGTGTGTGTGTGTGTGTGCATGTGGTTTTTAATTTAATTCTTCCTATGGTTGTTGTTTTCTTCTACTTTATTATTATCTATAGCTGTTTAATGCCCTTAGAAATTGAATTGAAAATTTAAAGTTTTATTAAATTAAATTTATTATTATTTTGTTGTTGTTTTTATTTTCAGTTGGGACAAAGTGAAGAGATATTATATGATGTCTGAATTTGTTTCCACAATGAGCAATTTGATTGGTGAAGAACAACAACAATATCATAATTCCAACCCAGTTCTTGTTCCTCTTAAGAAGAAGAGAAATTTGCCAGGAACACCAGGCAATTAAATCCAACACCAATCTCTCTCTCTCTCTCTCTCTCTCTCTCTCTCTCTCTTATTTGTTTATTTTGTTTTGTTTTGTTTTATGTTTGGTCTTTTCTCTCTTTCATAATTAGGATTTTGTTTTTGTTTTTGGTTTTAATATCATTTTGATGTTAGGTTATTGTTAAATGGGGTTTTCTTTTTTCATTGTCGAATTTGAGTTTGGTAGTTCTGAGTTTCGAGGGTTCGAGAAAGTGGAATCGTATTAATTTCCTTGATTATCCGTCATTAATTAATAACGAATTACGTCGTGAAAATTGTATAGATGTTTTGTATAAGTGCAATCCTTCGTCCTTTTAAGTGTCTTGTGCTAAGAAAAAAAAATTCTTGATTTTAAAATCGACATCTTAAAAATCATTGTTTGGTTATATAGTTTAATTTTGATAAAATTGTGTAAGATAAAGCTCATTCAACAATAATAACTCCCTTTAGTAGAGGTAATTAAGATATGTTTAGATTGACGAAATGTAAGTTTAGAAGTATGATTGACGAAGCCAAAAACAATTAAACAGATCCAGATGCGGAAGTAATAGCGATGTCTCCGAAGTCTCTAATGGCGAAGAATAGATTCGTTTGCGAGATATGCAGCAAGGGATTTCAGAGAGACCAGAACTTGCAGCTTCATCGACGAGGGCACAACTTGCCGTGGAAGCTTCGACAAAGGACGAACAAGGAAGTGAGGAAGAAGGTGTACGTGTGCCCAGAGAAGAGCTGCGTGCACCACGACCCGGCGAGGGCACTCGGCGACCTCACCGGGATCAAGAAGCACTATAGTAGGAAGCATGGTGAGAAGAAATGGAAGTGTGAGAAGTGCTCTAAGAAGTATGCAGTTCAATCAGATTGGAAGGCTCATTCTAAGATATGTGGGACAAAGGAATACAAATGTGACTGTGGGACATTATTTTCCAGGTTCATATCTCTTTTATTGTTCTTATCAATTATCATTGTCACTTTAGTTTCTATATTGGATAAAAATATATATTGTGACAATGAATTGCATTCAATATATTCGTGAAAGTTAAATTTGACCCGAGAGTTTGAGCTTAATAAATATTGGAAAAAGAATGAGTTAAAGTTGTGTGTTGAAAAGAAAGTATGTTTACATGACATCTTTATGTTTACCAAAAATTCCAAAGACAACTCTGGACGGTTTCTCTTGACCTAAAAATTCATTTGTCGTCCACTGTTTTTCTTTTTAATCTAAGTAGTGTGTGTTGTAGTGTCAATTTCACATATAACGACTTGCATTCGTCATTTTTTTCTACCACATATCTACAGAAATTAATGTGTCAGCTAAAACTAGGTAGGGACCAAATTGAACCTAAAAATAACCTAGAAAGCAACTAAAATGACTAATTTAACCCGGCCCAAAGAAAAGTTCTGTATTCTCTAGTTGAATTACAAATTAAATGCATGAAATCATAATGGTTATTCAATAAATTTGATTTAGTATGAATTAACTTATCTTTTTGTTTACTTGTATTCTGTACACAGAAAAGATAGCTTCATTACTCACAGAGCATTTTGTGATGCATTAGCTGAAGAAAACTCAAGAATAAATCATCATCCAACCTTCATCAACAACAACTTTTCCCCTACTTCTTCTTCACTACTTCTCCAACAACCAAACTTCCCACCCTCCTCGGCCACTGCCACCGCCACTGCCACTACCGTCATCGACCAAAGCCCCCTCACCCACCATTTCCCTAACATTATATTCGACCATGACGACGACCACAAGCCTCGTCCTCTTTCAATATCATCCCCGCCGCAGCTCCCGCTCTGGCTTGACCCTCCACCAAATCCTAACTCCTTTTTCTCTGCTGCCCCCGCCATCCACACCTTCTCTGAAAACCCTACATTCTTCCCAGAAAATCAATACCCTTTTTTGTCGGAGCCGTTAACAACGGCCTCTTCGTACACCGTCGCACCCCACATGTCTGCCACCGCACTTCTCCAAAAGGCCGCTAATATGGGGCCGACCGCAACCCCCACTATATCGCCAATTCTCTTCAATGCCCCCACTGCGACCACCGGCAGGGGATATGGAATGATAAACTCCACCGCTGCCGTTCTGGGATTATCAGATGGCCGTTCGACGATGAAGCCATTGATGGGCGGAGCAAAGGAAGAAATTGGAGGGCATAATTTGACCAGAGATTTTCTCGGCGTCGGAAATCAGGTGGTGCATCTCACGCCGGTGGGTTCCAATAAATACGGTGATCAGAGCCGCCGCAATTAGAGAGAAGATTTTTAGTTTCAGCTCAACCACACACTGGTAGGAAAAAAAAACATTGTATTATGGATAATATAGAAATAAATTAAATGAATGAAATTTTAGACTTCCTCTTTTTTGTTTTCTTCTTCTTCTTAATTACGGATTAAATGTAACACAGAATAGAACATGAAAACTATCCAAACCAATTAGGATTCACAAAATTTTTCTTCCACAAGTGCTGACTATAATGTTATATTTTTTATGTGGGTTAAGTGTAACGTATTTTTCTTTCGAAGAAATGTAAAATTTTTAGTGTTACGTTTAAGTTCACATTTTTGTAGTATATATATGTTTTTAGGACTATGTTTTCTTTTACGAAAATGTATTAATGAAAATACTGATCCAATGTTGATGTTATATGGATTTATGAATAAATTATAAAAACAAAAGGTTTAAAGAATATTTAAATTAGCAAATAAATATTCTACCTATTTTAATAAGTTATAAATGTGTTAGATTGTGTGTACACGGTGATATTTTGTTTTTTCATTGATTTTTTTATAATAGAATGAAAAGGTAGGTTAGTTTAATAGGAGAAATTGCATAAGATGACAAAAACATTTGTAGAAAACAGTTTATGACATTTTTTTTTTTTTTTTTGCATATTACCAATATGACAAACATGACAAGTAATTAGTGATATCGAACGGCTATTAAAGGGTTATTAGATGACTATCAGGTTATCTGCTTTTAAATTTACTACTTTTATTATTTAAAAAATATAGTGACATGGTTCCTATTATCATAAATTCTTTTGTTAAATTCTATACCCTAAATTTTCAAAGTAATTAGTTTAATGCAAAAAAAAAAAAAAAAAAAAAATTCTCTTATACTTAAAAAAAATATAATATTGTAAGAAAATATTTTTATCTATTTACAAAAATATAAATTATTTTTAAAAGTAAATATATAATACTTAAGGGTATAACTATTTTAAATATTATATTTAAATCCACACCATGCATGTAATTTAGTATTTTTTTATATCTCTAATCAATCTAAATAAACATACTTTTAAGCAATTATTTTAAAAGTACAACCATCTCAAATTAGGCTCTATGTTGAAGTTTAAAAATAAACAAAAGGTATAATTTTAATGTTCCATTTATTATTTTTATTTATTTATGTATGTATGTATTTATTATTATAAAAGTAAATAATTAAAAGGTTTGGGCATAGTTTACAACAGTTCATATTCTATCAACCATCGTTTATTTTGTAAATATTTTGGTTCAGTTTGTTATATGTTTTTTTATGATTTTAAGATAACCCTCGTATTAGTTGAAGCAATTTTAGTAATGGAGCTTTTGATCTGCTTGCAAATTTAAAGATTAGTATAATAAATAATATATGAAGTAGAAATCAAAGTTTTCGACCTGCTTGAAAATGTAAATATCGATTTAATTATAAGAATGCGATCAATATATTGGTTTAGGCAATTTTAGTTTAACCATACTTAAAAACTCGGTTCTCTTAAATTACATCTATCTTTATGAACCTCACTCAACTATCTAATTACAATCGTCAAATACGAAACTCGTTTTATCAACTATTTTAATTTCTCTTGTCGTATTATTAAAATGATCAACTGCATAAAGATGAGCAACACTCTTAGAATCATATTATATTTGTTTTATTATTAAAAAAAAAAACATAGATTTTTGAGTTGATAGACATTAATTAGTTTAAATAGAAGTGAACATGATAGATCCAAAAATCAAGTCGACCAACTAAAACTGATCGAGTTGAAGGTGGTTGATCAAAAATAATGAGGGATTCAGTTGGTGTTAGTCTGAAAAAAATCCAAACGGACAACATTTTAAAAATATTTCAAAGTCTTAAATCGACTAATAGACTAATCAATAACTGGTTTAATTTATACTTCTTTATAGTTGGAGTCGATTTGAACATTACTAAAACGACCAATAATCAGTTCGATGATGATTTGATAAAAAAATCGACTTGTAGAAATAGAATAATCACCTTCTAAGTTTAAGTAATATAATTTTGGGAGGTGAGGTGAATAATTAATAAAAAAAAAGATTTATTTAATAGGATAAAAAGAAATAAAATAAAAAAGAGAGAGAGAGATAGAAGGAGAGAGAGGAAAGAATGAATGAATGGTCAAAAGAAGGGGCCAATGCATGTTGGAAGAGAGTGAAGGGAATGGAGACATGGCTATCAGAAAGGGAAAGGGAATCTGGGCCCTCTAAGCCCAATGCATGTGAAACATTTTCATTTTATTCTATTTATATTTAATATGTTTTCTTTTAATTTAATAATAAAATGATAAGTATTTTGTACAATTCTATCATATTATAATCCCCACACTCTTCTCCTTTCACTTCAATCATTTATGGATCTTGGTCCCACTTTTTTTAAAAAAATTTATTTTTCTATCCTTTATTTCTTTCTCTCTCTCTCTCCAAAATTGAAGAAGAAGAAAAAAAAAGTCTTCTTATGTCTATATATACTTGTAATTATATGATTTAAAATGATATTTCAATACAATATAACTAATGTGAATCAAATATTAATTATAAGAATTTTGATTTTTTTTAGAAGTGATCAAGTGTTTATTTGTGTAGTTAAATATGAGCTATTCTTGGGTGACGAAGATGAGCAAATTCACTCTCTGTCTCAAATCTAAATGCTTCTGTATAACTTTTTTTTTTCTCAGACTTATCTCTTGTTCTTTTTGTTTTTTGTTATTCTCTTTTGTTTCGATGTACTGTACCATTTCCATATTATTAATAAAGTGAGAATGATGAGAGTGTTAATAGAGTGTCTCCCTAATAGAGATGTCTGGATGCATCTATTTACCAATTGTATTTCTTTTTTTTAAAAAAACCCAAAAAGAAAAAATATATATGGGTTATTTTGAAATGTAAAAAAATGAGTCAAAATATTTTAAAATATAGAAATTTATTATAGTTTATTAACAATAGATCACAAGGAAAACTACTATTTGTGTCTATCCATATCATGATAGACAATTTATCATGGTCTATATCATGATTTATTATAAATAGATTGTGATATTTTTATATTCATAAATATTTTTAAAAAATTTATTATTTAAAATTAATTTTCCAAAATATATATTATTTTAAGTAAGAAATTAAAATTTTACTAGGTGACTAAAATTGATAACTCAAGATATTTTTCTTAAATCGACTTATAAGACCGTTGATATATCATTGTACCTTATTTTTTACTTTCATATACGACTCAAATCTTGATATATATATATATTTAAAAAAAATCTAAGTTTGAAAACAACTTTAATTCCTTACATTATTTTGTTTGACATATTCATATATATAGATGTGGTAAGCATGGATTTTGTTTTTCTAGTTTGGTGAGCATGGGGTTTGAACATGGACAAGGTGGGATCAACTTAAAAAGATATGTAGATCTTGACTTATTGAATGTAGACTCCATTAAAGAAAGAGTGGGCTCAAAAGTTTAGACATTGTAGAGATCTCACCTTGCTTGGTTTTTCAAACATGTGACACCCTCATTATTCAAATTCTTCATTTAATTATATATGCCTATGTGGTATCTATTAGAGGCTAATTTCTTACCAGAACATTTCCCTTGGAAAAAAAAAAAAGTGTTGGTACCTCTCTTTTCTCTATAAATAATGTATATACTAATGTTAATGTTTTCATATTATTAAATAGTTTACGATAATTTAAAACTATAAAGTACAAAATTATATTAAAAAGATGATATCGTTTTCGGTATATATATACTATTTCTCTTAAAGGTTGAACATTCAATTCCCTGTGATCTCACTAGTTGTATCAATTAAAGACCACTATTTTCTAATAAAAATCAAGTTGTGATTAACATGATGATAATGAGGTTTTTTCATGTGTTAGCCATGTAATAATATAAGTTTTTATAGTTGTTGTCCCATATATGTTTAGAATGTTGACGTTATCAAAAATATCAATGGCTCAATTTTATTTAAATGTTGACGATGATGATATAAACCTTCACATTATTGATATTTTATTGGTTTCTTCACGATATTGTTGAAATGCATTTGAAGGTCCCATATTAACTATATACAAAAAGTATCATGGATTTATAATGGCCTATGGTAAGTGGCTGGCGACTAGTAGCCAATGACCAACACACACGATTGAGATCGAAGATTGGTGACTAGTGACCACTTCGACGACTAGAGAGTGATTGAGACCTAAGGTTAGAGAGTTGGTTGGGGGATCGAGAATTTAAACTAAGAACCTGAGATTGTTAATAAATGATTAGTGACTAGCACATACCTGACTTTTGGTGATTGAGGACTAGTGACTATCCACCATTTCATCGAATGTTAGATTAAATGTTCAATTTGATAGGTTATTGCATGTTTAATCATATCTATAACATTGGATTGTTATTAATCTTTCATGCAAATAGTCAGGAGAATAGTAAAAGTTGTTGATGACAATGCTCAATGTCCATACTTCTTAATTTGGTTTCAATAGGTTAGTTATCATTTATGATTGTAGAAGAAAATATTGTTTTTTTATAGAAAATAATCTGAATCTTAGTTTTAAGACTTGAGCATATTGTCTATCCAAAATTCTATGATTAATCTAAATATTACCTAATAAAGTTTGTTATGAAATTAGACATCCTATAACCATTCTTAATTTACTTGGAAATACACATTTAGTTTTCTAATTGTACTTCGATTTTTATTCATTAACTAAGAGTGATTCAATCTAAAATAGAGATAAAAGCTTAAATTGTTAATTTGATACTTGAAACGATACTCAATCTTTTAACTGTTTTAATTACTATAACTTGGTCACATGTGTTCGCGTGCATCATATCAAATTACCATTTATTTGCTATAGTTTTTCTATGATAGTTTGGTCCCTTGTATAAAATCATATTTGAATAACTACAAGACTTTAAAACTGATTCATTGAGAATGATACTCGGACTAATTAAGTCACTTACGTGTATCCGTGAGAAAGGCTTGAGAGGTGATGGTAATTAGTTGATTTTGGGGATGCAAGAAGAGGACCAAACTTCTATGACAAGTCCACTTTCGAGCTACTTTGTTTCCTTCTTTCATTTCCTTCGTCTGCACTAATCTTCTTTCATTTTCTTCTTCTTCTGCACTAATTTGGTTGATTTTGAGCTACTTTGTTTTTTCTTTGATTCAAACTCTTCTATGATAAGTCCACTTTGGAGGTGAGTACTGTACTGCTACATTGGAAAGTAACCGACGTCAAAGATTTGCACCAAAGTTGAGCCAAATTTACTTTTAAAACATTAGATTTCACGACATAATAATGCTTTCATCATTTGAAATGATGATAACTAAAACATAGTTTGAAAATTAAAAATATAAATAAATAAATTTCAAAGTTAATTAATTCAAAAGCTAGAAATAAAACTTTTCAAAATATAAGAGCACAACTAAAACCTTCTCTGAAGTTCATCAAATTTATGTATAAGTTAACCTTAGTAAAAATGTCATAATAATTCTTTTTTGAAGTATATCGATGGTTACAATAATTGAGAGATCCAAGTTACAGTAGCAAAAATGAGAGAGAAAGATATCATATATATATATATATATGCATGTCACAACATATAATGAAACTAAAATGAGCATGCCGTCAGTAATATAAATTAAAACTTACAAATTCAACACATTGATGTGTCAGTGATTTGATTTCCCTCACTGATCCACATTTATTATTGTCAAAAATATATTATGTGTGGTTTTATTAAAACTCACTCAAACTTTAATGTATAAAACCCAAAATAATACTAACTTGTACAAAAATAATAAAACAGCTCTCCATTTGAAATGTTGCAATTTTTTGAATGCTTCACTTTCGTTGAGCAAATATTAATCTCTCTTTTGTGTATGCGTTGGAATATCACACACCATTCTCTCAGATTTTATTAAGTTTAGTTTGGTATTTTCTTTCCCCAATGAAATCCAACCAAACCAAGATTAACCTTTTTATTCACCATTAAAACACAATTACCATACCGATACAAATACTTTAAAACTTAGAGTTTGAGATATAAAACCAGGTAAAATCACATCAGGGGATCTAACTTTCAACTTCATAGAAGATATAAAGTTGTCATGATTAATGCCTTTTTGACGATTTTCTTCTCTGTTTATTGTAATAGCTAGTTAGTTACATAACTTTGCAAAAAGGGAATTGAAAAAGGAATAATGAGCTGGAAAATTGTATACTGTATTCTGCCCCAAATTTGATGTAGCATTGTCTGTTTTTCCTTACAAACAAAGAAGCTGCAAAAACCATTGGCCATGACTACTAGAAAATGATATTTAAATATATACTTTCATTCACAAGTCTAAATTATATATTCAACACATTTTTTAGTGCATTAAAAGATCAATTGCAATACAATTCCAAATAGGTACAAGTTGGCCACTAGTTTACTTATAAGGCAAATATTTAAATAGTACTGCCTAACCAATTTTTACAGAGTTTGAAAATTTCAATAATTTGAACCATTAAAATTCCTATATATATATATATATATATTTGACTTAGTCATGTGAAATTTAAAAATTAAATTTGTAAATGACTCAAATAAAATTTTCTTTTTACTAGATAGTAAAAAAATAATTATATATCATGGATCAAGAGGTGCATTAGATCATCTCAGCTAGATTGACACCACTATAGCACCCTCGTCATTTCTCCCATCTCATATTATCTAAAATTTTAAATGTAAAAGATATTATTAGATATGCTTTCTAATTTTTCAGATAAATTAAACTATCATACGTCCCTCATTTTACACTCACTTTTATTTAATCTTTCACAATAAAATTTTTTAGAGTCCCGTAAATTCATAATTATATCTATCTTAAAGTTCATATATATATATATATATATGTATTTCATATGATTTTTCCTCTTCTTCTTAAATAATATTTTTGGTTAAAAAAAATAGACATCATTTTATATTAACTTTAAACTCATAAGGTAACTTAAGAAATTCCCAAATAGTTCTAACCATATGTAAAATCCTCACATTGAAAATTAAAATAGCAGGTCAAGTAATAATAGATTAATAAAAAACAAAGAAGACAATTACTTTGGAAGAGAAAAGATAATTTGTTCATGGTTTTAGAAGCAAGTAGGGAAGAAAATACAAGTCCCAACGAGACAATGATGTCATCATATTCATGGTTGGCGAATAAAAGAAGACAATGTTCCAATATTGCACCAAATATATTCATGCATAAAGAACAACCACATATATATGATATATATATTCATAAATTATTTTTGCGAAAACCACCTCAACAAAAATATGTCAGCCTCAACAATGGGTTAGGATAAAAGTCTGGCCTTTTGAGAACCTTTCTCTTGGAGCCATAGCCAACTCCCTAAAGAACAATTATGATTGGTGGAGATAGATTTTAGCAGGAGCTTGATAAGAGAATATAATTATGGAAATATTATCCTCTTCAATAGTTGACAAAGTGGTATTTTTGTGAAGAATAAATGTTATAAATTTTATATGGAAGTAAAAATGATAGTGTTTGAATAGTTCGAAAATACAGTCCAATCACAATTTTTTATTTTATTTTTACCAAACTAATTATTTAAGATAATTTTGAAATGGTTAACATCACTTTAAAAATATTTCATGGATCTTCAAAATCATTTTCTATGTTTTTTTGTCAAGAGTGGACCTTTTTATATTTTGTTGGTATTTTTGTCAAAAAGATTTAAATAAAAATTCTTTTTAATATTTGATGATCGTGGGCTATTTTGTGAGGATAAAAGGGTTTGAAGATTGACTTATTTATTAGGGAGTTTGTTGGATAAATTATTATTTATTTTAAATTATAAAAGATTGACCAATTTGTTAGGAATCTTAATAGATATCTTTTAATCCATAAGATTAGGAAGATCTATATATATTGTTGCTGCTCGCTAGGTTGGTATCTGATGACACATTGGACCTTAATTCAAAAAGCAGTATTTGTCGAAGGAGTTTTTGAAGGTATTGCAGTTACTTTCTGAGTTATGACGGGATATTGAAGATCGCTTAATGATTTGTTTAAGTATTGATTGATAAGAAATATGAATGAAGAATGAAATAGTTGAGTTGCGGTCAATCAATTCAGGAGGAGCCTGAATTGGTCTTCAAGGAGATTCGCAATTACTTTCAGGGGAGCCTAAGTTTATTTTAAGTTGTGGTGATAACTTATCAAAGTAGCTTTAAAATTAAGTTACTAACTTTTGAATCTCAATAATATTTATTATCTGAGCTAAAGAGCTCCTCAGATGTAGGTCGAATTTGCCGAACTGAATTAACAAAGTCTTCTGTGTTATTTGTTACTTTTTATTTGAGCTATTTTTGTAGTTAATTGCTTTAAATATAGCTTGAGGATATTATTGATCATCTCACCTGTTTTTTCATATTTTATATAAAATCAGTGATTGTTATTTACAATCATAAATTAGGGGTTAAGGAGGATGAATGAGGTGTCAAATATTTTATAACCAACAAATAAATATATAAACTTGAAACCTAACTAAAATTGTAGTGTTAGTAGGGTTAATTAAGTTGACCCACGTAAAGCAATTATGTTTAGTTCTAATTAAGATTCAAGTTTCTTAAAATAACCAAGGGCATGTAATTGTTTGTAATTTTGTGTGATATAAAAGTGAATAACCACAAAAGTAAAAGGAAGAGTTGAAATTGAATGTACGATGAGAAAAGATCTAGTTGAAGTGTATTCGGATTTCTCCATTGTCCTAATTTTCTTTTTAGTTCAATACAATTTGTAGGTTTGACATTCTTTATTTGGCGTCTGTAATAGGAGATTGGGGTAGGTTTTTTTTTAATGTAATTGTTTTGAACATTTTGAACATCTTATTTGTAATTTTTGTTATATCGGATCTTGTTTTATAAATTGCAATTTTTAATTTTCATAATTTTTTGCAAATTTAGTTTCTTGTCTTACGAAGTGGAACCAAAAACAATATATCACGATAACAAAAACAAAAAACAAAAAATAATGATAATAATAACAACAAAATAATTAAAAAAAATTATCTCAACGCATGGTGTACATCGGGATCAGGATTTTTCCCAACATATGTAGATGACGTCGGGGGAACGTTGTTCGACGCGACGTCAATATTCCTAGTTTTGACGCACTTAGATTACGTCGGCCTTTTTTCAATACTGATGTCATCTACATGTTGGAATTCGGTGCATCAGGGATACACCATGCCGACATTGTCCATTTTGCGCATCGGAGAAAGTTTACTCAATGATTTTTTAACGACGTTCTTGTCGAAG
This sequence comes from Cucumis hystrix, assembly GCA_025688845.1. Taxonomy (NCBI): domain Eukaryota; kingdom Viridiplantae; phylum Streptophyta; class Magnoliopsida; order Cucurbitales; family Cucurbitaceae; genus Cucumis; species Cucumis hystrix. The sequence goes on from CM046894.1 coordinate 14,067,019, forward strand.
GAGGGTTTGACGTTAGCAATACTTTCACCAACACACTTTGCAATTTTTTTGACATTTTATTGCGTTGGGAATACCCCGACTTTTTATACTCGAACTAATTGATTTATTTACTCTAACCAAACTGTCTACAAAACTTTAAAATTAATTAAATAACTTTTTTTCTACAAATAGATTCACACAATTAAAAATAGTCAAAATATGAAAAAAAAAATCTAATAAAATCTAACAATTGAATTAATTTTAAATAAGGCTGAACAAAATTAGTGGCTACACTCTGAGTAGTTTTTTCAGTGGAAATTTTCACTACTACAAAACTGGCAATACTTGACGCTTAAAAACTGTCAAGTATCTGTTTACTTGACGCTTTTCAATGTGTCAAGTAATCCAGTGTCAAGAATAAGGGAGGTTTACTTGACAGTTTTTAAGCGTCAAGTACAATTATACTTGACAGGTAAAAAAACGTCAAGTATATAAGATTACTTGTTTGACAGTGTCAAGAATTAGGGGGTTTTTTGTTTGACAGTTTTTACGCGTCAAGTAAATATATACTTGACAGTTTATAGAGGTCAAGAATGTGTTTATTCTTGACACGTTTTACATGTCAAGACTTTTTTTTTCTTTCAAATGAAAAATTGTACAATTTGAAATACCCATATAATTAATATTGCACCTGTTTTGAAATCCAACAATGATATACAACATGATCAATTGAACTATTTACATTTCTTGAATCAACCCAAACCTTCAATCAAATAACTAACAAATTTCATATATATATCATTGAACATATACATATAGTTGGTCATTACAATATACTTACAACATAGAAACATATCGTTCTATTACAAAACGAGTTATAAACATCATTCTTAATCATAAAACACAAAGTATATGTAATAATAAGTTTGTTCACAATTACAGAAATCACATCATCCTAAAATCTTGTTCACAATTGAGTTACCGGTCACCAATGTATTTTTCTTCTTGTTTGTTTAAGCCTTGTTGACCTTCCAAATATATAAGTTTATGGCTGTCTAGAGTATTTCCCCTGAAAATACAATGCAAGTGTTAGCAAAAATCATACTTTCAAAGTCTATTCATACTTTCAAAGATGCTTCATACTTTCAAGGTCTATAATATTCAGTCTTAACTGTCAAGCAAACAAGAAATAATAGGCAAGGCAAACTGTCAAGGTTAAGTCTTCTTTGATCCCGAAGTTTGTGAAGGGAAGACCTTCATCTATCTTGGCTGCAGTTGCTTTGAGCAGTGAAGAATGTCTTAATCATAAAAAAAACATACAAGTAAGGAACAAGCATTTCTACCTGCTGCTGGTAGTACTCAGCTACATAATCTTCAGGACCTGAATACATTCACCAAGAAATGAGTGAGAGAAAAGATGAATGAAGTTCCAAGCTTCTTTTGCTTCTTTATTTTCTTCATTCCCTAACAAACCTAAATCTAACTATGCTCTATGTCAATCCCAAATTACAAAAAATAGTAGTAGCTATACAAACAGAAACATGTTTCTACAAAGGCAAAAGAAAGATAAAAATTTTAACAGGCTCCAGGACCATAAACTAGCCAACTCAAAGTAGAAACCCTATTGTTCGAATGAGAAGAACTACTCATCCTCTCCTCGTGAAGGCCACACCGGTGAGTTCCTCCATTGAGACCTACGATTCGACTCCACGAGGTTTCCTTTTCCCGATACAACGTAACACCAACTAACTACCAAGACCCACGCATTGCATGGCCACTCATCTGGTGCAGCGGTGTTCCTGACAGTTTTTGACGACATCCACGTGATTACAACCGTCTACACAACAGACGTCAAACAGTATCAAAGCTCCTTAAAATTCTCCCGGTTAGTGCTTTTTGTTTTCGAATATTTTTCTACGGATACTCCTCAAATGGATTCCACTTGCTCTGCCAAAGCAAGGAAGAATTCCAAGAACCAATCTCCTGAAGTCAAGCTGCAGTTAGACCTCACTAACTGTTAGAGGAGGAAAGATTTACTCTGGGCCATAACTCTCTACGAAACTGCAGTTTCAGAGAAGTTGAAATTCATTAGGCAACACTTTAATACTCTCCTCTACCTATGTTCTACCGCTATTTCTAACCCCTCATTGAAATAATCCGCCGTAAGTTTTGGGTTTCGTGTATATAATCTCTTGCAATCCATTTGTGTTATTCCTAATGAAGCTACAGTCACTGTTGTTGCAACGCTCACTGCAGCAAAAAGAGACGGCTATTGCGATTTTGTCGTTATATGCAATGCAAGAATCTGATACCATTAATGTGGTTCTGGTTTTTGTTTTGTTTGTTCTTCAGGTGTGCAGTCTGTCAAAGCTGAGGTTGTGTTTGCTCTGTGTGTTTGAAAATTCTGGTGAGTTTAATTAGCCTTTGTGTTTGCTTTGTGTATTTATTTTAGTTCTAAATTTGAAGATTGAACTGGTTATAGTTCTGATGAGCTAACTTCAACCCTTATCTGAATATTGTGTAATTTATATCATTAATAATAATCTGTAGAACTGAAATAGAAGTGCTTGCAGACTGTGGAGTGCACCAAGAGTGAAAAAATTGTTGTTATTAGGTGAAGCCTAAAATACTAGTAAATACAGAAAGAATCACATTTCGGAGCTTGTCTTGAGTGATCATGCAGAGTTCAACCACGGACTAGTCAATTAAGGGGAAGCTTCCATAACAGTCCTAGATTGACTCAGTTTGCTAAAGACAAGAATATCTGGAGGATATTATTCCTAATAAAATTTATACTTACGAACTATATTGAATTTAATATATGATTTCCTCATTCGAGCATTAAACTCTCAAAATGTAATTAGATGTTGTTGTACCGAAGTAGGTTATCATGTTATTTTTTCTTCTCACTTCTAAAAAAAGGAAAAGGCAAACATGTATCTCCCCACTTACCCCCACACACACATATTTATTTATATTACTGTTAATATATATTTGTTTAAAATCTCAGCTAAATCGTACATGTGTCCTTAAAACTTTATCTACTTTTAGACTTTGTTATATAGAGAGAGCGAGAGAGAGGATTGATGAAATTGATCCAATTGGAAATTTGCTAACAAAATCTTTTTAATATAAAAATATTATACATTTTCTTTTCTCACGAGGAAATATTCTTAATTAAATTTAACACGAACTTTGGATGAAAAAAAAAAAAACAGAAACAAAAATCAACAACAATACCCTAAAACAAAGCAACACAATCCAACTTCAATTTATAATACACAAAAATAAAACCAATAGCAAAAGGTACAGTAGATTGAAACCTCTCCGAGAAAACACCCAAGCAAATTAGGTCAAGAATTTATCCAAACCAACATTATTCCGACGACAACAGCAGCTCCGGTCGAGATGACCGAGATCCCAGCAAGAGGCACGGCGGAGGAGTTGTCATCGTCGGAATCCTTAGGGCTTTCAGAATTGCCCTTGGCCTTCTTCTTGGACTTCTCGGGTGCGGGAGCCGGGGGCGGGGGACGAGGCTGGAAGACACCAATCGGTTTGAGAACGGAGTCGATTTGGTAGATGGCGAGCTGGTTGTCGGTATAGACAGTGCCGGAGATGGAGGTGTTGACGAGGCCGGAGGAGACGTTGACGGAGTTGCCGGAGGTAGTGACGTTGAGAGGGAACTCGTAGGCGTCTCCGGCCTGAGTTCTCACCGGATTGCTGATTGTTTGGAAGTTTGATAAAGACAAGAAAGTAGGGATCATGTGGAATTGGAGAAGCTCTACTTTTTCTTGGTCATTGAGGGAATTGAGTGTGCCTGTAATGTAATAATGGAAATCATTCAAATTTATACCCATTTTTATCCTTCAAATATTAGTATGATTTACTGATTTTTTTTACATGTAGATTTATCTACATCCTTAAGAATATTTATAAATTGTAAAGATCAACTCATTATGCAATAAAAACTAATGTTAAATAATTTTGATCAAAATTTTTATGTCGTTCCAAACTATAAAATTTGAAGATTAAATGTTATAAATTTGATGATATGAAAGCTAAATTTTTACACGAAATTAACAAAAGTTTAAAAATTAAATTGTTATTTTCATCAAAAATGAAAACCCAAAAAAGTGTTTTTAACCATTAAGTTTATAAAATTTTAGAAGACCAAAGAATTTTATCCAATTGTTTAGACTTTTTTATACTGTAATTATTGGTCCAAGTGTAAATATTATTCTTGAAGGATTATCGAAATTGGTTTGATTGAGAGGGTTATTTTTGGATGGATTGATGAGATCTAAGGTTTTGTATATTTAAAATCATATATATTGTGTAGAATTGTGAGGGAAGGGGAATTTTAATCCGGTTATTAACACGTTTGTATACTAGTTGAAGTATGTTTACGTTGACTTTTAAATTAAATTACCGTGGTTCATTATTTTTGTTTTTGAATTTTTTGAGATGAATGAGTAATTTAATTTGAATACTTTCTGTCAATTTTTCTTACTCTTTTAATAAATGACATAGATTTACACATTCATTGTTTGTTTACCCTAGTGAATGGAGATCATAGTAATTTTGTTGAATTTTTACAGAAATATCTTTTTTTTCAAAGGTACTATTTACAAAAAGGGTTTTAGAAAGAAAAAAAAACACTTTTTTTGCTAAAGTGTCTTTTCAACTAAAAAAAATTAAACACTTTTCAGGTATAAAATAGAAAAGTAATTAAATACATGATGAGCTACACCATCTTCTTAATTAATCCACCCAACCACACCTTTGTCATATGATAAACAAATTTTTTCTTTTTCAATTTTAGATTCAACTCCTGATACACCTAAATATATTGCTATATACAATAATTCATTAGCCATCATTTTGTATTAGAAGTACTTTTAAATAAACACAAGAACTCCTTAAATACTGTATACTGTATACAAATATATATATATATATATATACGTAAAAAGTATATAAAAAAATATTGGAGAAGAAAAAAATGATATATACCAGATTGAAGGTTGGAGAAAGCATTATCAGTTGGGGCAAAAATGGTGAGTTCAGAATTGGAGTCATTGAGCTGAGTGTTGATTTGGTTGGCGACTTGTGTGCTCTTCAAAAGCCTTATTAGAACATTAAATTGGCCACCCTTTTCCAATATTTTTGTGATATTCATCGGCGGCGGTGGCCCCGGAGCCTCCGCCGGTGACTGCCCATAGCTGCAATCGAGAAAGAAGAAGATAAGCAATATTACGAGAGAGAAGAGGCTATTCGCCATCTTTTTCTCTCTCGATCTAGCTCGAAAAATAGAAATAATTTTACTATTAGTATTAATAATAACAATAATGGACACTCCAAAGACTAAAGAAAACCAAAGGAACAAAAATTTGAAGATTATTTTGGTGTTGTGGTAGTGAAGAGAAAGGAGCCAAAGGGGGCTTTTTATGCAACGATGAGAATGAGAAAAGGCTGGAAAAGTTTGGTGTTTGGATGTGGTTGTGGAGTTATTATGTTTTATCAAAATATTTTTCTACAAAAACATCATATTAATTCCTTCGATATAACTTTCAAAATAGGATATTTCGTCTAGTTTTTAAACTTTCAAAATTGTTCCAACGATATTTGTTTTAGTATCTAATTAAACTTTCAACGAATACGAGAGTCTTCAACTTCTCTTTTTCTTTTGGTTAACTATATATAATTTTTCTAATGTACTTTGTTGGATTTAAAAATGTTTGTCTTATTCAATTATTATAAACTTTGTTGAGACTAGAGGGTAAGGAAGGTCGTAGAGTCAAACCTTTTTAGTTGAAGGAAAGATAATAAAAAAATGTATAGTATCCAATAAGTAAGAGTAGTAACACATTTACAACTTTAAAAGTTAATCGACAATCTTAAAGAGTAACGTATAACATAGCAATATTTTTTTTTTTTATCAATTAAACGTTTTAGTCGAGAATGCGTAGAGTTTGTCTCTAAGCATTTTCATGACACTTTTACAATAAAAGTTGTCTTGAAAAAAAAAAAGTTATATTAGAAACAAACTAAAACCAATTGTGCAAGTATTTTTAATTCAACACAAAAAAAGAATCAATTTTATTTTGTATTTGAAATCATTTTATACCTTACAAAAACTTGTTGTGAATTAATTAAAATAAAAGGATTTGATTTCACATCGTTTTCAAACTATTTAATGAAAATAATGTTTAATTAATTAGCATAAACTCATTTTCAGTGAGTTGATAATCATCTTTCTAAAATAAATGAAAGTTTAGATTAAAATTTCGGTCTCTCTATTGTATTTTAAAAGAGTTATTTTTAAATGGGAAATGGCCAGTAATAGCTTTTAATAGATTTTTGTCTCGTAAAATATAATTAGTACCATATTAAAAAATCTGAACATTTTTTTATCCATTCCAAACCATTAATATTAGACCAAAATCCATCGAGATTTAACTCTTTTTCAAATCTTCCCAAATCATTTATTTTTTTATCTCTAAAATTTGAAAACATAGATTTATTCTAATTTCTCAAATCTTTTTATTCTAATTTATGTATTTCATAATTATATGCTGACAAGATTACCGTATAAATCATATTTACAACAACTTTATATAAAAATTATCAAATTTTTACGCTTTAACCATACAATTTTGAAACGAGATGCATACTTTTTTTGAAAAGATAAAAAATATTAGTTGAGATAATAATTTGGTGATGATTTAATTTGAATAATTTTTTAAAATAATAAAAGAAGTTAGTATGAAAAAATTTAATATTATAGAAAAATCTCGATGTCAATCTCGTCCAAAATGGAGTGAGAAAAGATGTTTAAACGATTTCTAGAAAAGGTGCTAGTTTTACAAAACAAAACATGTTAAAGGTTACTGACAATTTCTCTTTTAAATGTTCAATAAGTCTCGGTATTTTTAATAAATCTAAAACTCTAGTTCCTCAAAGCATTGATTTGATCAAAATTTGCTTTTTTTATTAAAAAAAATATTGTGTGAATTATTGCTTTTGAAAACATCAACAATAAAAAGGTGATTTCAAATATAGTAGAATGAATCAAAATATTTACGAATGTAGCAAAATGTGTCACATTTATCTGTGACTATTTATCATTAATAAGTTGTGACATTTTTTTATATTTGTAAATATTTAAAACAAAATTTTCATTTAGAATAATTACTAAACAATAAATAAGTAGTGTGAACCAAAATTTAAGGAGGTTTTAAGTACAAGGGTAATTGTACTAACGGATAGCGATTTTAGGGATAATAATCAAGTGTATAGCAAAATTTTAAAGCACAGTCTCCGCAATAGACTTCTTTATTCTTGATATATAGATTTATATATACTAATAATACATAAGGTTTATCATTGATAAATCATGAGAGTTTATTAGTGATAGATGATAAGTCTACTTCTTATAAACTTTGTTTATGTATAATTTTTTAAAAATATTGTTATATATGATAATCTTTTGAATCCAATTGCTATATTTACATTATTCGAGAGTATAAAAATTAAAATTAAACATTTAGAAGTGCAACTACAGTTAAACAAACTTATTCCATTTCCATAGAACAAATTAAAATAGTATTTAAAATATTTCATTAACAGTAAGGATTAGATCCTTTATTTTGAATCAATTATTGAACAGCTATATATATTATTAAGATCTTAAGATCATATTGTTCTACCTTTCTTGAAAACAATAGAGAAAATGATTAGAGAGAGAAGTAAAATAAGAGATTAGATGTTAGAGCAGATAGATTGCTTGTGAAAGCAGATATTTGAAAGATGACAATCATTGCTTTACTTTCACTTATATATACATACATATATATATATATATTATATAATATCAATATATACAATTTTCTTTTGAAGAAGAATTTTCTGTAGTTTGCCACAAACTTAAGCAACAAGTTATCAGAAAAATTCAGAGGTAATTTGATTTAAATGTTTTCATGAACTGTAATGATTGTGAATTGGGACCAACCCTCTTTGGAATGTTGGCTCATAATGCCTTTTCATTTACATCTTGAGATGACTATGTAACCAAGCTTAAAATAGAGTAGAGATCTTCATTTTTGTAATGGAAACCTCTACTTAAACGTTGAAAATTTTAGATACATATGTGTAGTCTATATAAATTGTGGTGAGAAATAATTAAGTCTTACAAAATGATCATCGAGTTGTGGAGAGCTTGATCTTCTAATATAATTGGTGTTAGAAAATTTGCAATTGCAAATTTCTATTACAATGGAGATTACAAATTGGTTGTCTTCAAACTCATGTTACGAATCTCTTTTACGTAGTCCAAACACAAATAATTCGTTTTATAATTAAAATGAAGAGAACATTCATATAATACTCTCTCACAAGATATTACTATTTAATGCTACATAGCACAATACGAGAAAATACAACTGCACTTGCACGATATGGTTACGTTCAATATAATAATTCTCATGTCGTTTCGTCACACATTTTGTTGGAAGAAAGCTTTCACAAACACACCAAGCGTGCACACGCACACACACAAACATCACAGACGCGTGTTTGATGGCATCTTTCCTATTAGGGTTTGTAGTGTACTACGCTACGAGTTGTGTAGTGTTAGTTTCCTATGCAATTTTTGGCAACATTAAGTGCTTTCAAGTCTCCTTGCTTTTGTGGTCGATCATTTTTACCAAATATCTAATATTTAGGTTTTATGGACTTTGAATACCCTATTGAACAAACATGAAATTTCATCTCAAAATCAATTGACAATGAAGAGTTAATTGATCTATCTGATAAAGATTATTATTGTAACGTCTTTCAATAGTGCTGATGACTAGGTTAGTAGTGAGTATAACTCACAAAGACTCGAGAGAGACGAAGAAAACAAGACATAGATTAGTTGAGGAGGAACTTCATAAACTACTTTTCTTTTTATCTTTATTCTTTGACTTGTATTATTGTGTTCATGTGCCAAAACCTTCAAATAATTTTTCAAGAGTTTACATGTTCCTATTATATATTTTTATGATTTGCAACCTTTGTATATACTCTAGAGATTCCACCTTTTAATTGTAGATTATCTAAAATTACATATTAATTTTAAAATATATTTTAATTGGTTGAGGCATATTATTTTAGTCAAAATATATTAGGTTCGATCCAACCCTTTCATCCTATATGGACAAAAACATCTAACAACTATGGTATCCATAATATAATCTGGAGTATTATACAAAAGATATTAGTGGGACCCTCATCAAAATTTCTTTAACTATATATTTTTTTAATTTTAGACATTGATAATGATTCTTTTATATGAAAAGGAAAGTATAACACAAAATTTATTGTCACCCTCATGATTGGATGAACCCTTTCTCCAAAAGCTCAACTCAACCTAGATCTAAGTCCAAGTTTAAGATTAGGCATAAAGATAAGGTGGTTTGTAAAAATATTCGTACATAACCAATAGATTCATAAAATTAAATAGGGTAATCTTTTTGCCTTTACAAATCTCAACCCATTAAATGTGTTTTTTTTTTCTATTTGAGTATTTTTCTTTTCTCTTTTTCCTTTTTAACACCATTTCAACTTTTTTTTTTTAATCTTTTCACCTTATGGGACATTTGGCCCTTGACTATGAGTTATCATAATCTTAGGATTGAGATTAAGACTATTATACTATTTCCTTTATTTCTCATCTGTCACTATTCTTCACTCCCTTTCCTCATCTCTCCTATGTCACTATTCCTCACTCTTTCCTTTCACTATTACTCACTTCTTCAAACATAGATTATAATAACACAGATTATAATAATTTATACCTTAAATACAAACTATTATAATAACTCATTTCATGCCCCAAATGCCCTTTAAATGAATAACTAATAAAGTAAATTATCACGAAAACTGATAAAGTAAATTGCATTTGGTGACACAAATTTTGGGCCATTGATTTTTTCAATTGGATTAAAATTACATTTTTAGCATTTTTTTTTACACTATGTGTATTACGTGATAATTTCATAATAATATTATTTTTAAAATGTTATATTTCTTTTTACTAAAAACGAGTAAATTTATAAAATAAAATAAATATTTGAAGTGATTAATTTTGATTCATTATTAAGATTACATTTACCGAATCATTAAATTTGATAAAATTTAGTCATAAGTTAATTAATTCTTCAAAATACCATTAATTAAAAACAAGCATGAGTGAAATCTTTTCATGAGTCCTAAAATATTGGAAAATTCCATCCTATGACAAAAAAAATTAGAAAAAAACTAGTACTTTTTTTATATTGCGAATATGACAAATATGACAAATAATTAATGATATCAGATGGTTATTAAACAGTTATCATATGACTATCAGAGAGCTATTAAAAGATTATCGGTTTTTAAATTTATTACTTTTGCAATTTAGAAAATGTAGGGACATGGACTCTATTATCGTAAATTTTATTATTATTTTTGTAAATGCCCCTAAAATCTTGTTCAAATTTTATTAATGATTTCTATATGTTTATGGAATTCTTTTCAGTGACTTTGAAAGCATGTGACATTTTTTTAGAAAACTATTATTCATGAAATTATTTATTAAATACATATAAGTGTTAAAATTGCTAAAAAAAAAAAAAAAAGTTTTAATCTCAATAGAGTTGTGCACAAAAGCAAATTGCTTTTCTTAGTTCTTCATTTAAGACGGAGAGAGAAAAAAAGTGTTGAAACTAAGTGTTATAAAGAAAAAGAGAGAACGAAAGAAAAATGTTCAAATGATTTAGTGAATTGAGGGTTGTACTAGTGGTGTATAAGAAAATTCATTCTTACAGAAAACAGAAACCAATAAAAAAAAAATCTATTTTTACAAAAACCACTTTTTTTTTTCTTTTGCTTATTTCCAAGTCTTCATTCGGATTAAGCATTGGTTCGAGTTGAATTTGGCCAACTAATTATATTGAATGAGAGGCATATACCAATGGTTAAACTATCATTTAAAAAACTAGCAAACCCTAAATTTAATGAAAAAAATAAACATGCTCCATCGATCCCACTTGTCTTAGACTTTGATTAACCTTAAAATACCTAGAAACTGATTTTAGGTTAAACTATAATTAATTTTATCATGTGTAAATGTTTAGGTAAAATATTGATTTTCTCCTAAATTATCTCCTTTACATGTTTTGTTTCTTTTTATTTTACAAAAAAAAAAAAAAAAAAAAAAAAACCAATATAATCTTTTTCTAAATATGAGATTTGTTGATACAAATCTTTAATTTCAAATCTTACTTTTATGTAATTTTCAATTTTTCATCTGGTTTCTATTTTTCTTATGTTTTGCTAGATTTCTTGAACAACTTTACCTTCTCCATTAAAACAATAAGCTCGATTGCTTAAAATTTAAAAGTACTAGTAATGATCATTAAATGTAGTCATAATTAAATTCAATTATTTAATTACTTGAAGTTAATTTAAGAGTTTTTAATACTCTTCAAACTTGTTGGATTTTTATATTTAAATAGATTAATAAAATGAGAAATTGTATCAAATAACAAAAACATTTAAGCAGTACATGACACTTTTTTTTTCATATTACGAATATGATAAATATGACAAATAATTACTAATATCGAACGACTATCAAATGACTATTGATGGGCTATCGACTTTTAAATTAGCTACTTTTGCAATTTAGAAAATGTGGTTGCATAGGCTCTATTGTCATAGATTTTATTTTTGCTGATTCATCTATAGGACTATCCATTAGAAGTAGGACTATCCATATAGAAGTAGGACTATCCGTAATTAACCGAAGTAGGACCTTCCGTAATTAACTGAAGTAGGACTTTCCGTAATTAACCGAACTTTGGGCCTTCGGACTCTGGACCGGCTGGATCGTCGGCAGCAAGAACTCAGAGTCATGATCGGCCGGATCGGAGGTATTAAGTTTACCAGATTGAGTTCGACAGGTAACTTAAGGAATAAGGGAAGAAGTTCCAACAAGAGGAGAAAGGGGAGAAAGCAAGAGCTATTCGGGCCTTTCAGTTCGTAGGTGCATTAATTAATTAATGAGTTAATATCAATTAATTATTAAATATAAATATATTATTTAGACTTAATAAATTTCAACTAATAATTGGTCATCCATATTTTATGTTAAATCTTATATTAAATAGTTATGATAACATAAAATAATTTTATTTAAATTATATTTAATTAAAAATAGGAAAATTGTTATGAATGACGTAAAAACGAAACTATTTATAAAATATAGCAAAATTTTCAAATAGACTATAGAGAGTTTTATAAATTTGGCTATATTTTGTAAATAGTTTTAATGTTTTGCTATTTTTGAAAATACCTCTTAAAAACATTCATTTAATGATATTTCAAGCAAGGATTAAAATATCTAGTGATATGTTGATATATCCGTGGATATCCATAAATCCAATGGATTCGACATCGATATTAAATATCCATGGATATAACATCATTTAGAGACACTCGTAAAAGATAGTATGTCATCTATATTTAATCTAATATAAATAGAAATACTAATAATTATATTTATAAATTAGTTTTGGAATAAAAATAACTTAATGACTAATCTAAATAAATTTTATAAATTTTGTAACTTAAGAAATATCTGTCGATATCGATATTTATTGATATATCGGTAAAATTGAAACTTCATATCGACATATACTTTGATTCTTAATTTCAAGTGATTAAATAATTGAATTTAATTGTGACTATATTACTTTTCTCTCACATTTCATTAAATAATTGTTTAGTTTTAGTTTCTATATACAACATTAGTTAATCAAACACATTCATTTAACTTTCATAGATCAATTATCTTGCCCATTCAAACACATACTTTAATTATGTCTGTTAATATTTATACCCACGAAATAATATCTACTATCCAAATAAGTCAGATAATTGTAATAGGTAACTCTTTTAGAGCGAATTATTAAGTGTGTATAGCAATATTGTTAAATAATTGTAAATATAGTAAAAACTATCTGTAATAGACTTCTGTAAGTGATATAGTTCATCACCGATATATTTCAAGACATATATCTAAATTTTTACATCTGCAAATTATTTTGCTTTGCGTTATGCTTGCTAATACTTTGGACATAGTTGCTATATATGCAAATATCTTTCAACCAAAGGTGGATTTAATATAGGCTTAACAAGCCCTCTTCAATTTTATGCTATTTATATAATATATATAAAAAAGTTGAGTCAAAACTAATATTAGTATCTAGTTAAGTAGTAAAACTCTTGTTTAGCCTCGAGCTCCTAAATCCAAGTTCAAGCTTTCCTGAATTATAAAAGGCTGACAAGAAGAATGACAAATTAGGAGGTTTACTTTGGATACATAACAAATTTATTTTTAAATGGTTAGAATAGCAAAACAAAAAAATCTTAGAAAAAAAAAGATGGAGCAATGTCTTAAATGTCCCTACCTAAGTGAAAAACTTGAATTTTAAATACAATTTTTCAATAAACCTCAAATACCCTATAATAAAATAAAACATCACACACACAATTGAACGTATGAAAAATCTAATTTCCCAAAAAAAAACAAAAAAATAACACATATCACCATAGAAGCTCCACTTAAGCTCTGCAAACATTCCACATCTCCTTCAAATCGTGCAGGCATTGAAAACTATCCATTAATTTCACGTTTTGAAACCATAGGAAATTTTGAAAGGTTTCCCGCTCACTTGAGTTTTTTGCTATTTTCAGAGTTTGTTCCACAGAAAACCTTCAACTTCTTCAAATCAGATTCAAAACCTTGAAAACCTTCAATTTCTTCCTCCTACATCAACACCAGTTGGAAGGTCGAGTTGCGTCAAAGAATTGATCGTTTGCGTAGTAGGGTACAAAATATCAATGAGGCATTCGTGGGTTCTGATTTCAAAATGGAATTTCGCATCCTTACGGACATGAGGGGATTTAAGAACACAATAAATGCACTTTTTTTTAGGTAATGGCACATGACCCATGGTTTTTGTCCCTTATGTCGAAACTTTTCTCCTCTTGTTTGCAAGAAAAACTCTCTCACTTTGTTTGTCTCCGATGTCAGCTACCCCCTCTTTTCTCAATCTCCTTCTTTTAGGTTTTCTTTTCTTTTCTCAAATAAAACCTAAAAAAAGAAGATTCAAATAATTACAAAAATGACATTGAGGCATAATTACAATTCTAAAATTTAAATTCAAATTGTTATTAAAAATATATTATATATTTTTAATAAATTATTTAAAATATAAAAAAATGTGAAAATCTTGTATTTATATTTTCGCAGTATTTTAGAGAATGATCTAAAATTTAAATTCAAATGATTATTAAAACTATATTATTTATTGTTTAATAAATTATTTAAAATATAAAAAATATAAAAATCTTGTATTTATAATTGACATTATTTTAGGGGAAGATCTAAAATTTAAATTCAAATTGTTAATAAAACTATATCATGTATTATTTAATAAATTATTTAAAATATAAAAAAGTTAAAAAAAAATTTGTATATATATTTGTCATTATTATGGGGGAGGTGTAGGGTCCAGCAACAAAATAGCAGATTTAGTTAAGATTTACCAAATTTGAATGGTGTTTATAAAATACAATAAATTTATGCTATTTTCAATCTCCTGTCTCATTTTTTGACCTATTGAAATACACTATATTTGGAATATGTAGATTATCCTATACCTAGGGGAATGATACTACATCTTGATGACCAAATTTTTTACCTTTTTGTATGTATTCCAAATCTGTTGTTTATAACATCATTCATACTCGACATATACTATGTTTGGAAGATCTTAATTCGATTGGTTATTATAAAGTTTGGTTAGTTCAACAACGATAATTATGATTCAATGACACTATTTAAGAAATCGTTCTTATTGTTGGTTTTGTAACAAATTCATCTTAATGTTAAGATTTTTGGATTGGGAAAGTATATGATTATATGAGCAAAATAACTATTAATATTTGAATATGTGATCATGATATAGATTCAGACACAACCTGTAGAAACTGTTTAGAATATAGTATAACCTGTTGAAACTGTTTAGAATTTACATCATCTTCGAAACTAAAATGTGTACATAATTGTAATAGGGCACAAATGATGCTGATGAGGAAACAAACATGCTAATCGTGTCAATCAATGAAAAAATCATATATGATGAAATAAAGAAAAAAGAAGAAGACATGATGAAGATGATATCGTACCGAATGATTGGAATATGTTTTTCTATAATGAATGACTGAGATTTTAAGGATTCTGGATCACAATTACAATGTATTTGAAACTCTGACGGCATGAAATAGTTTCGACTATCATAAGTGATGTGTATATATTTTTGTTATGAAAAAATTGTATCTGTTTATTAACATCAGTTACTTGAAATTTCTACGAACTATGTATTTGAATTCTATATAGTTTATGGTTTTAGTACTTTATTGATGAGCTGAGTAATGTGTACGTAAAATATACTGTATTTGACATACTAAACCTACTAATGTGAATTTCAATTACAATATTCAATATGTGTTTGAAGACATAATGAAAATGGTATAGTGTTGAATGATTGGAATGTGTTTATATTAATGAATAACTATGAGATTTTAAAGATTGTGGAGCACAATTACGGTGTATTTGCGATTCTCACAGATGAAAATGAACATGAATATTAACATAATTTAAACACAACGTCTCAAAATAATTATTCAATACAATTGGTAGAATAAATTAATTTTTTAAAAATAAAAATCAACTAATTAGCATGATTTTAGAAGAAGATAAAATTTTAAATTCAAATTGTTATTAACAATACTTATTCTGGAGGTATTTAAATTCAATTTTTAAATTCAATTTTTTATATAAATATTTTGTAATATAAATAATTCAAAAAGGTTGAATTTATATTTGTCATTATTTTAGGGATATCAACCAAATAACACGATTTTAGGGATTAAAATAAGTGGATAATCGTAATTAGCACGATTTTAGAAAATGATAATATTTTAAATTCAAATTGTTATTAACAATTAGGAGTGAAATCGGGTTTGGTTGGGAGACATTCTCAACCCAACCCATATTTTTGGGTTATTTGAGTTGACAATCCGAATAACCAGAATTTAGTTTCTAATCAAACTCAACCCAACCCGTAAAATATGGCTTGAGTTGTCGGGTTCAAAGTTTTTTTCTTTTTTCATTTCTAGTTTCTAATTGTTATAAAAGTTCAAAATTGTTACGTTTAAATTTCAAATATACATAATTCAAAATTTCATACAATAAATTCAAAGTTTATATACCTAATTTGTTATATATATATATTATATTAATTCGAGTTGGTTGGGTTGAACCGAATTTTTCAACCCTCCAACCCGAGACCCAACCCAACCCGAAAAAATCAATTTTTTTTTAACCCAACCCATATTTTAAGCTAATCCAACTCAACCCATATTTTAAGCTAATCCAACTCAACCCTTATAATATAGATTGGGTAGTCCGGGTTATTCGGGTTTAACTCATATTCTTACACCCCTATTAATACCTTTGAGGTATTTAAATTCATATTTTTATAAATATTTTGAAATATAAACAATCCGAAAATGTTGAATTTATGTTTGTCATTATTTTATGGATATCAACTAAACTAAATAGCATGATTTCATGAGTGAATATTTTTTAATAAAATAAGTAGATAATCATAATTAGCACGATTTTAGGAAATGGTAAAATTTTAAATTCAAACTGTTATTAACAATATGTATTTTGAAGATACTTAAATTCAGATTTTTCATAAATATTTTGAAATATAAATAATTCGAAAATATTGAATTTATGTTCATCATTATTTTAGGGATATGATCGTTTAAAAGAATTCAAATTGACGATTTTAGTGGATGTTATAAAATATAACTTTAAATTGTTATTAGAAATAGGAAAAATATGTATTATGTATTATATAATAAAATGTTAATAAATATTAGGAGAAACTTTATGAATCGAAAAGTGATGAGATTATATTAGCCATTAGTTTAGGCATAACAAAAAAATTGAATTCAAATAGTTATTACTATATATATTTATATATTAAATTATAAAAATAAATTGTTAATTAATTGATTTGAAACCTAAAAACCCGAAAATCTGGTATAAATTGCAGACATAAATCTAGGGGATGTTGGTGCAATATTAAAAATCTCAAAAATAAAAAATTATTTAAGATTTTTCAAAATTGATGCCTTTTAATAATATCCAGGAATTTGTGATATCCTGTCTCATTTTTTACCTATACAAATACACTGTATTTTATGGAAAATTCTATAATTGGTCACAAAAGGTCAAAAAAAAAAATCTACAGCTGCAGTTTTGCTATAAATCTTAATATTTTTTGGATTTACTATTTTTCAATTTTTTTTTTCTCATTCTCACGGTTATCTCAATTATAAACATAAATATTTAAGTTGGACCATTGATTAGTTCATTGGGTCAACCCAACAGACTTATCAAAATATAGTCCATAAAATAACTTGGCTCATGGCCCAACCAGTTTTCAAAATGGCCCAATCAAATGAATAAATGGGTTTGGACTTTTATTGACTTTGAGTCAAGCTTGGAAGCTTGAAATGGACGTGGGTGGATGTTTGGATGTTGGTGAGGGACCGGTCCAAATATAGGAATTAGATTCAAAATAATTAAATATATAACAATATTCTAAATTTTTTATAAATATAGTAAAATCTGTCAAAATCTATCCATGATAGATCTTGTTGCAAATATTGGTCTATCATTGATAGATCATAAGAGTCTATAGTGATAGAAATCTATCACTAATAAATTTTGTTATATTTATAATTTTTTTAAAAATATTGTTTTATACTTAATTATTATTCCTAAAACTACAGTAAATTATAATTGCCCTCTCGAAAATGCTAATAAGGTTGAATTTGTTATAAATGGTAGATTTTTTTTAGTACCTAGAGGAAAAATAAATTAAATAAGAACCGTAAATATATAAAATAAAAGATGAGGATTATCCATCATAAATGTACCACTGATCCCATGGTGGAGTCTTCTCTTCAAACTTCCATTTATCAAAATTTCATGACTATCAATTGCTTCGTCTCTTAAAGAGACAAATGTTCACACAAAAACCTACATATATTCCTTATTCTCAAGCAGTAGGGAGAGTTTAATGTACTTGATAATTTCTACAAAACAGATGTAGCACATGTTTTGTTAGTCTAGTAAGCAGATACATGCCCAATCTAGACAAAAGATATTGGGAGGTAACGAACATACACATATGGAGGTGTATCTAAAAGAGACAAAAAGAATTTATAGCAAAAATAAACGCTGACTAAAAAGTTGAAGTATTATTTAAATTTGTAGACTCAAACTGTATGCAAAGGGACGTAAACAGAATTAGAACGTCTCTATCATGCTATAATGGGATAAACCTAAGTTGAAGGGCTTCACTACAATCAGCAGTTTCCCTTTCTACCACTTAAGCTAACAAACACATTGTGATCTCAGGAAAATTAAATTGATTTCAAATTGAAGATTTGTACAACATTAACTAACTAAAGTGAAACCAAACTACCTTTAACTCAGTTAACTTTTCTTTACTGATCTATGTAATTCATCCTATTATATAAAGAATGTTAAAAGAACGAAAACTTAATTAAGACATTCATTAAAGTTGTGAAAGATTTTTCTAATTAAGGTTTTGTAAAAGATTTTCTCCAAAAACTTTATTAAAGAGCTCATCTTCTCATGGATGTACGCCAATTAAGTTGTTATTTAACTAGGGGTTACTGATCATCATTTGTTGTTGTGCTTCTTCTGTGCTATATGCTTGTTTCTTTTCCATTTTTTTCAATTGTCATTACTGATCTATACACAACAAAAGTGTTTCTATTTCCTCTCTCTCATGATAAGAATGAAATCCTTGTACTGTTAGTTGATACGACTTTGGTGCTAAATCGTCTCAAATTGGCATGCTTTCAAAGTTTTCAATAATAGACAGTTTAATTAAAGTGTCAATATATCTAAATATCATATATGTTAGAGATTAAGAATCCAAACTCTTGAATCAACTCAAACTTGGCCTTTGTTAATGAACAAAAGAAGCAATATAATTGCCATTTTAAGTACATTCACAGCAAAAAAGCAATCGCTATTCCACTCTCTTCTTAGTTCCACACACATCTCAGCCTGTGATATGCATATACGGGCAAAACAATAATTTAAAAACACATGATTTCCCAAACCAAAAAAACAAACACAAAAAGGAGATTACAAACTTTGAGACCAACAAAAGAACAAACAGGACAAAAACAAAAACTAGGATAAAATGTTGAAGTATGGCTGGTTTCAACATTTGGGAAGATCTGCTGGTGGAGGCAATAGTTTTTGATTAGGGAGCTTTCCATCCAATACCAACCAAGCCATTTTTAAACCCCAACTTGTGTGCACCTCTAAGTGACAATGCATGAACCATACTCCTATTATATATTCACAAGCATAAAAACAAAAATTAGATACAATAAATTTAAATTTGAACTTTATATTAAGAAAGTAGTTCATGAAGAATCGTCGTAATCGTCGTAAGTATAGCAATCAAACTCCAAATATTAGTAGGAGATACATCACGATGTAATATGATTGGTAGATAATAGCAAAATTTATATCCAACCTTCGAAGTCTATCGATGATAGACCACATCATTGGTAGGAGTCCGTCACTATTAGATTTTGTTATATTTACAATTTTTTAAATTTTGCTATACAACTTAATCATTAACATCCCTAAAATTTCTACTTGTAATTATCTTTTCATATGTTTTCTGTTCATTTTAGACTAACTCTACAAAATCATCATCATCATTCAATTTAGCTCAAATGTTTATGTCGCATTGGATACGTATATGATAATTTGTGCTAGTAACCATTTGATTTTTCAAAATCAAACTTGACTATTAAGCATTGTTTTCCTTACTTATTTCTTTGTTTTACTATCTACTTTATTTATGTTTGAAATCTAAACCAAGTTTAAAAAATGTATATCCTTTTTATAGAATTTGACTAATGAAATTAGTTGAAAACAATCACAATTTCTAAAAAATATTAAACTCGACCTACTTTTGTAAATTTTTTAAAACTTGACTTTGATTTTGCAAACCACAGGAGAGAAAACAAAACAAAAGAAACTCAGGGATGGATGTAGGTATTCACCGGCATAATTTTCAAAAATCAAATTAAGCTTTCGATAGATTATACAGACCTGGATTATCAGCGAGAAACCGAATCGCGACCCATCCACCAGCAGGTACACCAACCGTGTTCCTTTCAACAGGATCAACAAGGTTGAAATTTTGAGGATCTTTATTAGGATCAAAGTTTCCAAACCCTTGTCCAACCACAAAGAAATTAAATCCATGCAAATGAAGAGGATGGCTTTCAGCTCCAAGAATACTTGTATCTTGCATTATCAACTCCACACTTGTATTAAAAGGCAAAACCACAACCTTTGTCCCATTCCCAACCATAGTATTATTAGGAGGATTACCAGTGTAATTAAAAGGAATCAAAGGACTATTTGGAAAAAAAGGACTATAAACCCCATTAGATTGTCCTTTATAATGAGACTGAAGAAGGGCAACATTTGGCATTATAAAAGAAACGTTATTAATTGAAGCTGCAAACATTGTCCCATTTGGTCCTTGACATGTTTGATTTTTTTTGTTATTATTACAAGGGTTTGTCCCAAGTCCAACGGTGAAGAAAAATTTCTTGTCAATCTTTTGAGGAACATTAGCTGGGAATTGAGAATTGGCTAAACTCCTAAGTTTTTTGGTAAAATTAGTGACAAATGAAGTGTCATTTAGTGCTGGGAGATTTGGTTTGTAAATTGGTAGGGATTTTTTTGGATTTTTTTGTTGATGATCATCATATTCTAGGATTCCAGCTACTGTAGAATTGTCAAATGTTCCTTGTCCTGTTACATAGGGTCTTGCTAACATATAAAATTTAGCATTTGGGAAATTAGATTTGGTTTGAAGAAGAACATTTGAGGTTTGGCCTGGTGCAATTATAAGTGTGTTGGTTTTAAATGGTTTAATGTAAACTGCATCAACATCAACTATTGTTAGACTATGATTTGCTATACTAAAGAATAGCTCATCGTTTAATGCTGCATTTATTAAACGAAGTAGATAGGTTTTTCCTGGCTTCACTTTTAGCTTTAATGTATCTGCATGGAAATAATAATAAACAATTGTCAAATATATGTTTGTTTTTGTGGATTGAAAACAGAAAAAACTTTCAAAATTCTTTCTTACATTATTTTACAATAAAAGAAAAACAGAATGATTAACAAACAGAAAGTTGTGGTAATACCTTTAGTGGAGCAATTATAGAAAGGTCCAGGAAGACCATTCATAGTATAAGCGTCGGAAACATTAGGACCTCCACCAGTTTGTAAAGCTTGAGTAATCACAGCTTCAGTGTCTACATTCCACCACTCACCTAATAATTTTCAAAATATTGTGATAAATTTAATTAATTAGTAAACTGCATGTGTTTTAATTAAGAAAGGAGAATTTATTATTAATCATAAATATATATTTTACCAAAAATGATTGGCATCTCTTTGTGGGGTTTAGGAAATGGATAAGGAACTCCAAGTTTAGGAAGAATGATGATTGGTCCATAAAGTGTAGACCTTAGCCAAGAAATATGAGCATGCCAAAATAAAGTTCCTCTTTGCCCAATTATGGTGTAATTGTACACATAACTTTGACCACTTTGGATTGGGCATTGTGTTATGTAAGCTGGTCCATCTGCCCAACCTGATCTCAATTGTCTAATCCCATGCCTAAACTCAAACAAACAAAACACAGATCATAATTAATTAATAATGTTAACTTTACTTATTTTGAAATATATATATATTCTTTTTCTCGAGATCTTTGGGTTTTATTTTTCGTTGAACGACATCACTAGATTACAAAATGTAATGGTTTCAAAACTTTTCTAGTTTTGTAATTCGTTTGGTTCAAATCAAGATCTCTTTTACGCTTTTATTATTTTTTTATTTTTGCTAAATATTTATTTTATGTTGTTTTTGATATTGATGTCTATAATTTTTTTTTTCATCACTACTAAAATTGATTGCCTTTAAAAAAAGAAAAGTTAACAGATAAAAGATTAAAAAAAAGTGAGCATTTATGAAAAGCTATTAAATAGTGAAATTTTAAGTTCACAAAAAAAAAAATGACAAACTAAAAATGACGATATTCTCTTTGTTCATACTAATCTCCAAAAAGATTCCTGAACCTCACATTAATGTGAGTGGATCTTACGATAATTTTTTGAAAAATATGCTAATATGATCACATATGATAAAAATTTCATTTTTTTTCTTCTCGTAGTGTCAGAAACTTCTCCGTTAAAGATCTGATATTTTGAAACCTACAAGACTTAAAATTTAAAGACAAAAAGTCAATTATGGTAACACTTTAAATCAATTGAAAGCAAAACTCAAACCCTAGAGAACCAAAGGATTTTCATTCTTAAATAGCATCAAGAATGTCAAATACGCATCAATATATAAAAACATAAAATATAAAATAATGTATATATATACCAATGAATAGAAATGTTGTTGGGGACATTGTTAACCACTTTGATAAGTAATCGGTCACCTTCCCTAGCAACAATTCGAGGTCCAGGAAACTTGCCATTCACTGTCACAATGCTCTTAGTATGGCATAAACGTGTAACATTTTGCATTTTAATCTGACAAAATTAACATCAAAACAATTTAAACACAATCCAACATCATTAAACTATCCAGCACAAGGTAAATCAAAAGAAGGAATAATGATGTATAATATATCTATTTACTTCAAAGTTGTAATGCCTTGTTGTGCCACCAAATACCAACTTAGGAACCACACATGAATACAAAACGAAACAGAAGAAGAAGAAGATCAACTTGTGATTAGAGACACCCATTTTTTTTTTCTTTCTTCAAGGAGAATTATAAATGAAGTAGTAAGGGTTTAGAGATTTTGTGAATGGATTATGAATATGTGTGTATATATAGTGGGAAAAAAGGTGAAACACTGTTTGGTTTTTTGTCAATGGAGTAATAAGGTCATAGAGAAACACACACTTAATTTTGATATGGACATATGCATATATTCTAAGAGGGAAAAAGGGCCGCCAGCTAAGAACTAGAAGGGTTGTTAGAACAACTTTAGAGTGGTGTCTAAGATAATCAATAATATTTACATTTTTTTTTTCTTTCAACTTCTTGCCCTTCAATTGAACTCTTCTATTTTTTTTTGCATGTTAGCAATCATATTTTGTTGGTTTAGTATGTGTTGATTTGTAGTAAAAATAAAGGCTTCTATACATATAGTCTAAGTAAATATGTCTCTGCATTTTTCTACTTTTACATTAATAATAATTTAAAATGAGGTATTATTTTACACAAAAGTCTAGTTCAATTTACTTTTCAAACCTCCTCTGTGCTTCATTTTTTCAGAAGAATATATAATAATAATACAAAAAAACATGTAAGAGAAGTTTTAATTTAATTCTTTTTTGTAGTAATGAACCAAAATGGTGTTCTTTTAAAAACTTATGCAAGTAAGGATGGATTCTCGAGCAATTAAAAAAATTGTTGCCTTCATAAATGGAAGTAAGAAATAGCAAGTTTGGAAGAAGAAAATAAGTCATATTTGATATATGTACAACACTGTATATATGTATATTTGAATAATTCTAAAGATAAACCGAGATATATTTAATAAGCGCATGAAAAAGGTAATTTAATTTGTATATATATTCCGAATGATATGATGTACATTTACATTTTTCTTTATATTTATAAATTAAATGCACTAAAAATAATGGTTTGAGCATGTATACACACATTTTTAGTATATATTATGATCATTATATTAGACATATATACTTGGCCAGATAATATTGTAATTCAGTTATGGCTTGAGGGTCATCACCTGTAATAATCATGTCATCAACATATAAGAGGAGAAGAACAAGACCACGAGGTGTCTGACGAGTAAATAAGGCCGAATCATGAGAGCTGGAGGTGAACCCAAGTTGGGTAATAGTGGAACTGAATGTTCCAAACCAAGCTCGAGGAGCCTGTTTGAGGCCGTAGAGAGCACGGCGGAGCAAACACACTTTCTGAGGTGGCGGAGTAGTACCAGGTGGTGGTTTCGTATAGACTTCTTCCGACAGTGTTCCATTGAGGAACGCATTTTTGACATCCATCTGAAGAAGGGGCCATTGTTTTGCAGCTGTAATGGCCAGAAGACTGCGAACAGACGTCATTCGAGCTACAGGAGCAAACGTTTCTTCATAATCAATGCCATATTCCTGAGAATAACCTTTGGCCACAAGTCGTGCTTTGTATCGTTCAATAGAGCCATCAGAGTGTGTTTTTATTTTAAAAATCCACTTGCAACCGATAGGTTTCTTGCCAGGAGGTAAGTCAACATAGTCCCAAATATGAGTCTTTTCTAAGGCTTGGAGTTCTTCATTCATTGCTTGCTGCCACAATGGATTAGTAATGGCCTCCTTATACGAGGACGGTTCAACCAAAGACATGATAGTGGAAAAACAATGATAATCTTTAAGATGAGAAGGAGATTCCCTTACCCGGGTAGACCGTCGGACCGGTGTAGATTCAGGTTCTTCACAAGAGGCAGATGAGAGATCCGGGAGCGCAGAGATAGGATAGGATTGAGTGAGTTCAGATATGGGTAGAGGACAAGGTGTAGTGTTGGATGATGAGTCAGAAATAGGGAATAGGTCAGTAGACGGATCAGTGAAAAATAAGTGAGGACCAGATAGAGATGCATGAAATGAAGAAAGACTAGAAAACATACGATGTTCCCAAAAGGTGACATGACGAGATATTCGTAATCTTTGAGAGATGGGATCCCAACAGCGAAATCCTTTGTGTTCAGTACCGTAACCCAAGAAACAACAAAGACGAGCCCTTGGTTCAAGTTTGGTATGTTCATGAGGATCTAATAATACAAAACATGCACAACCAAAGACCTTGAGATTAGAGTAAGAGGGGGAAGTAGTATAGTCGCTTAAAAGGGGAAACATTATGAATGACATGAGAAGGAATGCGGTTGATGACATAGACTGAGGTGAGGGCAGCCTCTCCCCAAAATTTTTCAGGACAGGAAGCAGAGAGAAGTTGAGCGCGAACAGAGTCTAGAATGTGACGGTGTTTGCGTTCAGCTCTTCCATTCTGCTGGGAGGTATGAGGACATGAGCGTTGAATCAAAGTGCCTTGATGTGCACAAAATGAAAGAAGGCGGGAGTCTTTATATTCCATCGCATTGTCAGTGCAAAGGATTTTAATTTTGCTAGAAAATTGTGTGTGAACCATATTTGCAAAATCAACATAAATTTGATATAACGAG
This sequence comes from Cucumis hystrix, assembly GCA_025688845.1. Taxonomy (NCBI): domain Eukaryota; kingdom Viridiplantae; phylum Streptophyta; class Magnoliopsida; order Cucurbitales; family Cucurbitaceae; genus Cucumis; species Cucumis hystrix. The sequence continues at coordinate 14,092,536 of CM046894.1, forward strand.
GAACGGTGTTTAAGAAAGTAAATCCAAGTGAAACGAGAATAGTCATCAATAAATAAGACAAAATATCGATAACCATTAACAGTAGTACAAGGAGCAGGACCCCAAATGTTAGAATGAATAAGACCAAAAGGAGTATCACATAATGAAGCGGAATTAGAAAATGATAAAGCAGGTTGTTTCGCAAGTTTGCAATTTAAACAGTCAAAAGGACTAAACTTTGAAATATTATTCAAAGTGCCAGTAGAAATTAAAGTACGAATTTTGTCAGAGGAAGCATGACCTAGACGGAGATGCCACTGATATATAGTGTTATCAGTGACTGGTGCTGAGATGGGTGGGAACATAGGAGAATGCTGAAGAGATGTGAGCTCAAATAATCGTCCCACCTTCCTTCCCGTACCAATCACTTGTCCCGTCTGAGAATCCTGAACCTGACACCCATGAGAAGAAAAGATAATGGTTAGTCCGAGATCACATAGTTGGCCAACAGAGGCTAGGTTAAATGTGAGATTTGGAACATGATATGTGTTTGGCAAATTTATGGTGGTTGTATTAACAGAGCCAATGTGAGAAATAGACATATGATTACCATCAGCTGAATGAATGGGGGGAAGGGATTGAACAGGAATAGGGGAAGTCAATAATGAAATGTCAGAAGTCATATGATTACAACAAGCTGAATCAAGAAGCCAAGAGGTACCTGGAGTGACTGCAAGAGCAGTAGAGTTGGAAGAGATCACCTGTTTTAGTAAGTCATGCAGATCATTTAACTGAGGTGTAGTGATATCAGATGGGGTAGAGCAGCAGCAACCACAGGGTGAGAACCAGTTTTAGAAGAAGACTTGGATTTATAGGAGTGACCAGAAGGGCGGGGTGGGCGAGTGGGACAATTTTCCAGGATGTGACCTCGCTTGTGACAATACCTGCACTCAATAGTAGGACAATTAGCAAACTTATGTCCATGAAGTTTACAATTTTTGCAAAAAATGGTCTCATTAGCAAGGCGTGGATGGGTGGTTGCAAGAGCGACATCAGAGGGTAGAGGAGAGACAATGCCAAGACGTTTTTCTTAAAATAAAATTTCTTGAATGGCGGCGTCGAGGGATGGCAGAGGTTTGCGATGTAAGATAGCAGCCCGAACTGATTCATACTCTGGGCGCAGGCCCATGAGGACTTTAATGAGGCGAATATGATCTGGACTGATTTTTGCCTGGTCTAGCTGAGTCCAAATTGGCTGAAGGGTGGCAAGATACTCATTCACAGATTGTCCTCCCTCCTGATTTAGACTAACAAGGCGAGAGTGTAATTGATAATAATGAGCAAGTCCAATAGACTGAAAACGTGTGGACAGAAAATCCCAAAGATTTTTTGGCAGTATCAAATGCATCAAATTGAGTATGAATTGCCGGGGTAGAAGTGTTACCCAACCAAGTGATGATTTGATGATTTTTACTATCCCAGGCCTCAAGTTTTTCAATGTACTTGTCGTCCTCTGCTGAAGTTTCTTCAATAATAACATCAGATGGGTCTGTTTTATTATCATCATCGGTGTCTGTACGAATTGTTTTCTTGGGAGGAGTGGGTTTGGTGATATCGCCGGTAACTATACGCCATAGCTTTCGACCAATCAGAAAGCTTCTCATTTGGTGAGCCCAAGTAATATAGTTGGAGCCATCAAGTATTGTGCTAATAGGACGAGCAATGTCATGTTTCTCCATCTACACAGAAATCACAAAGCACATACCACAAAGATATAAAAAGAAACAGTGGATCTTCAGCAAGGTGAGTGAGGTTATGGATCTGGTTTTTTTTTTTTTGCGGCGGCTGACTGATTTGGTTCCGGCGGAGCGGTTGGGGTTGCAAACTTGCGAACTCAGCTTGAGTTCGTGGCTGGATTTCGACCGATTGCGAAACGTGAATGTGTGCGTGACAGAACCGTGGAGTTCGTGACTGACGAGGACGAAGACGGACGTGAATCGGAGCTGCGAATGGACGCAGACGAGGACAGACGTGAATCGGAGCTGCGAACGGACACGCGATCTGGGTTCGACAGATCTGGGTTCGTCGGATCTGATTTGATTTGCAAGAGACCAACGCGTGGATCATTGAACGGAGACGAACTTCGCGGCTGTGAGATCTATTCTTCAGATCTGAACAAGAGACTTGCAGACAGATCGATGGCGGATGACAGGAGAATGATGTGAGGTGTTTCGTCAGCGGAGATCGTTGGCTTCACGGCAGAGATCGGCGGCGGCGACGGCTATACAGTAACCCTAGGTTAGAGGCTCTGATACCATGTGACTTTTCATAGAATATTGATATTTCTTGTTATTAATCTTTAGAGTTACAAGTATAATTATAGACAATACAAATGCAACATAAGGAAAGTATCAATCACATAAATACAAAAATATACACACACATAATTGTGGCATAATTACGGTAATAATTGGGATCACTTCAATGGAGAGAGATGATAAATATGTTAACTACAAGTTTAGAAGAAAATAAATGAAATATATCTCTCAAAATAATCAAGTGTAAATATTTTGTCAAATGCTCTATTTTTTATGATTTTTCTTTAAAAATATGTGTATTAAATAGATATGGAACGAAATTAATAAGTAACAAAAAAAAAGTCAAAACTCGAAAAAGATGTGAATAGGGAAAGAATTAAAGTCAACGATATTTTCTTATATAACTAACAATCAATTTAGAAGGGATATATTTTGATTTAGGAGTTTTTGCAAAAATAGAAAAAGAAAAACGCAAGCTATTTATCTTCTATAGAAAAAAACCAAAATTCATTACACTTAATTTTTTTTACAAAAACAAAGTGGGAATATTTTATCATATTTAGATAATTATTTTTCATTAACTTAATTTAAATATATTAAAAATTAAAATATAATAAAGAATATAAAATTTAGCTGTAAATTTTTATGAAATATTATATGTATAGTGGGTTAATTTCTTTAAGTCATTCTAATAACCACGTTCATCTAGACAACGATCAAGATAGAACAATTATAATTAATACTATAAGATCTTTCATATGAAACAAAAATAAAACCTAATTACTATACTATTGTGAAAATATATCGATCAATATCGTTATTCGTGACAACTTTTTTTGTTTGAAGGCAAAAACCATTTCTTAAGAATACTAAAAAAAAATCTAAAAGAAAAATAAGAATATGAAGAGAGTGTGATTTATATATCGTTTTCAAATATGGGTGGAAATTGTAGTTCAAATAGTGGTTGAAATCAAGTAAATCGTTGTTAAGAGTCAAAATCATTGCAATTTTCCATTTGGATATTTTCTTACATAAACTAGTGTTTTAAACTAGAATCATCTAGACCATATATATTAATATTAATAATGCAACTTGTTCTAATATCATGAGATGGAAGATAAATCAAATAAAAGAAAAATAGGGTCACTTTCAAATATAATATATAAAATATATATAAAATATAATAAAATTTTAGAATCTATAAATTAAACCTCGTTCATAGCATTTTATTATATTTTATAAATATGTTTAGTGAGAATAAAAATTTGTTTAATGTATATTGTAAATAGTGATTTAAGGTATAAAGTTAGTAAAGTTAATTATCAGCTCACCTTCTAAAATTAAATATCTATATCTATTTAGTCCATAAACTTTTAAAAGTGTAAATTAGGTTCCTAAAACTTGAATGGTACCTTTAATAAGTATTTGGATAAATTTAAAATTTTAAGAAATTAATTAATCAATACTTTTTATGTAGGATAATTATAGTGGGTAACAATTTTAAGAACAATATTTAAGTACATAACAATATTTTAAAAACTTGCAAATATACTAGAGTCTATCGGTGATAGATTTCTATTATTAATAGGTGATTTACCAATATTTGTAATATGGTCTATCATTGATAGACTTTGACAGATTTTGTTATATTTGAATTTTTTAAAAAAAATGTTGCTATATATGCTAACATTTTAAATTTAATTATTATATTTGTAACTATCTTTTTATATATATATATTATTTATGAAGTTTATGAAGTTTATGAAGTTTATGTCAAATAAAATCCTATTCTTTGACTTTTGTCCTGAAAATCTTAAACAATATTGACTAATTCTAAGAATTTTCGAAAATATAAGACACTAAATTTAAACATTTAAAATATATAAATGGAATGTATGAAACCTAAATTACAAAATCATTGAAGCAATTTTATAACTTTAATGTACTTACGAATTTCGAAGTTTAGTGTAACAATATAACTGAAAAACAAAACGTGGTAAATAGCATAACTATAAAAAATATTTACAAATATAATCAAACTTTATAATGATACACTTGTAGGGTGTCATCAGTATATCTCAGAACATTGATAGTTAAATTTATATATATATATATATATATAGATATCTTATAAATATTTTGATTCATATTGCTCTATATATAAAAGTAAAACATAACAGAATTGAATCCATTCATTTTAATTCGTAAATGGACCCTATAAATTATAAAACCTCTATAATCAAAATTGAAAAAAAAAAAAAAAAGACGAAGACACAAATTAAGCATTACCAAACGAAAGGAAAAGGTCAAAATTTTGACCTTTCATGCAAAGAAATAGTTGTTGGAATGTTTTGTCACATGAGTTAGTTCAATTTTTGTTGTTGGTGAATTTTTTTTTCTTAGAAAATGACTTTAATTTCATATGTAAGTTGATGAGTCGTTTTAGGGTTTGAAGTAAGTTTGAAATAGTTAATATATAAAAATAAAGTATTAATATTGCATGGAGTTTTGGAGAAGAGAGAGATGAAATAAATATTTATTAATTATGGGAAATGATATGAATAGTTTGTTGGATAACCACATCTGAAGCTATTTTGTTTGAAGCAATAAAACAAAGGGACCAACGACCAGACATTCCTTTTTTGTAAGTTATACTATATGCATATATATCATATATATATATATGTGTGTTTCTTCTTCAACCACCATGTTTAGCTTCTACAATATATATATATATATATAATGGAGTTTTATTTGATGTTGGCCCATGCAAAAACCTTACCTTCTTCATGGATACACAACTGCAGATCATCAACACATATATATATAATATATGGCTGTTTGAATATTAAATTAAAATTTTTAGTTCATGCATGACCTTGTATCTAAATATAAGGTTCTTCCAAATAGTTTAGGTTTAATGTGTGTTTAGTTAATATAGTCTCTCTCAATTATTATTTTTGTATTTCATACAAAGGCTTTTTCAAATTTTAATCGGTGATTTAATATGGTTTTAAAGTAGAAGGGTTTAATATATTGGGAGACTCTAGGAGATAGTGTTAGCTCATGTCAAAACCTAAATATCAATACGCTCATCCTTGGTCAAGATATAGTGCAACTTAAAGCATCACATTCTAGGGGAAGATGTTCGACCTCGGCCAAGGTCGAGGCTTACCCTAGTCAAAAGTGAAATAGAACACACCTCTCGACCTAGCAAGTTGTAGGATTATCCTAAAGCGACTTTGAAACCCAATTGAAACAACTTAATTATTACGACGTTTCAACCACCTATATATAAATACATTATTATACCTCAATATGAGGTGACTTGAATCATCATGTACTCACAAATTTTCTAGCTTTCACATTCTTTCATTTTCCGACTTAGGCATTGGAGTGTCTATTATGACAAACACTGTACCGATCGATGTATAAATTTTCTTCCTTTATATGTCATATTCTTCTCCATAAAATTCACTAATAGTTTCATATGAAAGTTAGATATATTTTCTTGTCTCAATTTTAACATCAACATAATAGTTGTAATGTCATTTCTTCTCCATGATGTTGATAGTGATTTTCAAGTGGAGTTGAGATGGTTGTTTTTTAGGTTAATTATTGATCACGGTCAAAATGAAACTTAACTTAGCCGTAATTGGTATGGCCTTTTCATCCTAAAGGTTGGAAGGTTTGATCCTACATCTCTAAAATTGTTGTACTAATTAAAAAAAGTTGATTACTTATATGTCCAACGTTTAATAAGAATGAACCATAATTGGTAGATGAGGATGTCTTAAAAAATTAGGTCAAATTACAAATTAGTTTTAAACTTCCAAAGTATTAGTCTTTAATAATATTCTAATGCTCTAAAAGGTAATTAATCAATTCCTTTTGCTTCCGGTCTTGTATCCCTCTAATAGACTCTATTAGACACAATTTAAATAGCAAATGAGTATAGAAACAATCATCGATAGAAAATTGATGATAGAATCAACAAAATAAATATATTGAAAATTTTGCAACTCCTAAGAGTTCAAACCCACATGAAAGGACGTGACAAGGGCTTTCATCACGAGACTAGACGTGCATTTTCTACATGTTAAACGTACACAAAAAAATGAAATTCTATCAAACGGACTCTAAAATTTTCATTTGACAACTAATAAGTCCTACGCACGTTCAACATTTAATTTCTTTAAAAGAACAAATCTAAAATGTATAAATTATTTTTTTTAATAAACTTTTGAACTTTTAATTCTATGACTATTAAATATATGAGTTATGAAAGTTGTTGAATGCAAAAGAAAAGAAAAAAACTATTAGGATAGATACAAAAATGGAAAGTTGATTTATTACATAAAAAATAAAAAATAAACACTTGAAAGTTCATTATAAACTTCTAAAAATTCAAGGACTGTTTGCAATTTTTTATAATTTAAAAACAAATTTGACTCAAACTCAATTAACTTTACAAACATTCAAAGTTTTAAAATGAAAATAAGATTTGAAATAACTTCGAATTTTGAAATCATTCTCATAACAAATGACCAAAAGCGATTTTCAGATCCTAAGCTAGCGATTTTCACATCCATTATTGTTTTCTGAATACCATCAAGATAGGTCTTCAAAGTGTTGTATATCATAACTTCATATGGGCTTTGAATACTAACAAAATGAGCTTGAGAACTAAAGCCCAATAACTAAAACACCAACAACACATGATGAGAAAGATTGAGTCATTGTGAAGAACAAACTTAATCCATTACTTCAACTAAACTACTAACGTCATATTTTTCCCCTTTTTAGTTTCTATATATTCAATTTTAATCTTGGATAAATTAATTAATTATGTAAATATATATTTTCTTATTTAAACTTTTTAGTAGTGTCGATGGTATGACTTTAACTAGTTGAACTATCTCAAAGTTGATCTAAAATCAAGACTTATTTTTAAAAAACTAAATAAATTAATAGAATTATATGCGTCGATATATGAAACAATTAAAAATTAGAAATAAATGGTCGAAAACATGAATACAATTTCTAAAAAATATCTAGTTAGGACCAAGGAGAAAAAAAAAAATGCAAACTTTGACCTAAGAAAATTGAACTTCGAAGACTAAATAAAGTATTAATACTCTCATAAGCATTATTGATCCTAAATAAGTCGAAGCGTGAATTTAGGTACGATTGAAATATATATATTTAGATGATTGAGGATTGAAAGGGAAAAGATTATAAAAATAGCACTATCAAGTTTTCGTCTTATAAAACTAGCACACTTTTTGAAAACTGGTTCAATTAGTTTTTTTTATTCATCTTGGATGAGATCGACCACTGAAATTTAGATAAAAATAATTTTTTTTTACTTATCGATTGTTATGAGTTTTCTCGTTAGATCTTGGGAGGATAACACACTAATAGATTCTAAAAACTTTTTTAAATATTAGGCCGTCTTCTCAAATTTTATGCCAAGTCTAAGCAAATTTTTCAAATCTTTCATCCAAATATCAAACTTTGCAAAAAAAAAAAAAATGAAAAACATAGAGAATCTCGATGTTACCATAGGCCAAAATAATATTGAGATTCTATGTATTTGGTCTGTCTCGATAAGATCTCATAAAGATTAATATCGAGTAACTTTATATTATTCAAATTCAACACATTTTTTTGGCAAAAATTTGATATCTTCTGTATAATTTTAAAATCAACAAGCACTGAAATCTGGAAAAATCATAATTAGTAAATTCATTTAGAAATTTGAAAATTCATGTAATTGTAGAGCACATGAATTAGGCTAAAGAAATGAAAAATTATGTAAACCTTTTGATAAAAAAATTTGATATAGATATTCAAATTTAGATAAAATTTGAAGAAAAAAAACTATAAGATTTGGTATAGAATTTAGAAAGATTATACAAAATTTAAAATTTTAGTAGAATCTTCGGTTAATAGCCGAGATTTCACAGAGAAAGTCAAACTCATCAATAACATTGAAAAAGTTAAATGTAAGTAAATTTCGATGGTTGATCTCGAGCGAGATGTAATGAGAAAAATTATTCTAATGAGTTTTTCAAAAAATGTGCTAGTTTTGTAAGACAAAAACTTGACAGTACTATTTCTGATAAATTTCTTCAGATGTTGGTATAGTATGTGCTCTTCCATTTAGCATATTTTTAAAATATTAGCCTAAGTTGATGTAAAAAGTGAAGCGTGTAGTCAATGTAAATATTTTTTTTTTTAATTTTTGTATGTATGAATTGAATGGAGAAATTGTCTAAAATAACTTATTATATTTTTTATCATTGTCATGATAGTGCTTCTTCTTAGTCCTTCTCAATCGACATCACACGAAGATTTGTATTTAATTTGGTAGCCCTCAATTAAGAAATCCTAAAAAATCTATTTACGAAAATGCCTTCTGTCTCGAAAATATTATTATATTATATATTTATATTTTTCTTATTAAAAGCTAAAACTCCATTGGCTTGTTGAAAAAGTTTCCATAAGAACTCCAAAAAAATAGTTCCCTTTGTGTTTGTTCCTCTCCAACCCTTACTTTCTATAGTGGACGTGGTTCATGAGAAGGTTGCAAGCAACTATGGATAAACATCTAAAAAATAATGTCCAAATACTACGTGCTTAAATATATACAAATGCGTATGTGTTAACTCTTTTTTTTTTTTTTTTTTTTGTATGTTCGTGACAGCCTTAGATAGATGAGAACAATATGTAAAGTTAGTTGGAAAGAAATTAGAAGTGCGGATTTCAGTAACAAGGCCATTTACAAAAAAAAATCATGTGTAGATTAGTTAAAACAGAAAATAAACAAAAAAAATACACATTTATAAAGAATCTGTCAAAAATTCAGGGCTATCTTGGGACAAACTCGATCGTGATTGGGAAAAATTAATAAAAAACTCGAGACATTTACACCAGTGTGCCATACGATTAGGATTTTAAATGCATTATGTAAAACATCTCGGGCCATTGTCTCAAGACACAAATACTCCAAGATCTCACCTAATGGATTAAAAACATTCAAATCTTGGAACTTATTCAATGAATCTTGAGCCAACTTCAACCAAATCTCGATCGAGATTCATGTCTTATTTTGCACAGAAGATTGAAGTTACTCAGATTCATTGAATGAAGCCAACCTACATAAAACAACATAATATGCCAAAAATACGCCAAAAAATCAACAATATATCCTAATTTTCTCAGATTTTCCAAAAAACCTTACTAAACATAACTTAAACGCAGATCAAAGGATGAAATTCATTAAAAGTGAAACATCTGATCTACAAATTGAAGGTTGAGGATGTACTAAACCGTTTTTAGCATATGAAAAACAATGAACTTCATTGATTTTGAGATTAAAAAAAAGTGAAAACTTGGTCGAAATGAGGAGCTTTTGTAAACGTGAAGAAGAAGGGTTATTTAACTCAAAGGCATTTTAGTAATTGTCCAACAGGCTTTATTTTGAATTTAAAACATTTAAACAAAAATTTCGGTCTCGAACTCAGTCGAAAAAGAACCAAGAAGAAGCATATCCATGACTTTTTAGAAAAAGTGTGTTATTTCGAAACAGTGAAAACCAAACAAGGTTATTTTGTATCATTTTCTCAATTTATTGTGATTTTAGTATTGTCTTGTATTAATCTATACGCTTTTATCACATGTAATGTGATGTGCTGAGGATCTCATAATAGATCGACAAAAGAAAAACAATGAAACTTACGATCTTTATGAGATATAAGAGTTGCTTTTCTTTTTGTCAATTAATTTTAAAATTAAAATTATTAAGGGGTGATTCGTTGTACACAATAGAGATATTAAGGAAATAGTCCTAGTAATCACATAGACAACAAGTAAAGAGCAAACAACAAATCAAGCGAAACACTTTGCGTTTGGTAACCTAGTTCGGTCAGAAAGTACTTTAGGGTTAGTGTGTCTAAGAAAGACAAATTCACTGATATGAAAAAAATCAAACGTTTACAATGTTGTACTCTTCTTTTAAATTAATGACAATTAAAGTTACATACGTTGAACCTAACTTATTTGATCACTTAGGCTCCTCCTAGATGTGAGACTGACTCCTTCTTGCTTTAGAACTTAAGTTTTCCTAAGTATGTGAATGTTAGTGAAGAAACACTTAGACTCTCCATAAGTGTGTGAGATTCCCTCTCACCACGAGATTATCTTTCCTCCCTTTTTATGAACACACCTTCACTTGTAGAAGTTAGGTTTCTCATAAGTTTGAGTACAATTTCTCAACCTATATTACCTTAGGATCCATCAAGATGGATCTCTTCTCAATCAATAACGTCTTAGGTTTCTTCAATGACAAGGAAAACTTCTCAATAACAATGCATAAAACCATCAACTAACATAATATCTTTCTTGCTTTGTGATAGTTGGAAAATCAAGAGATATGTTCTATTATCAAAAACTTAATGACAACTTCTTGTTCTTAGACAACACAATGCAAAGATGAAAAATATCAACATAATTTAAAAATATTAAACTTTTTTTTTTCTAATAATATGATTTCATCTTTTTATTAGTATTAATGAAAATTGAAAAAAAAAAACTATAAACTAGGAGATATGCAACGAATGCACTATAAAAATTTCAATTTGATCAATAACTCATGGATTTGAGAAATTATTTTAAATGACAAAACTTCTGAAAACATCTACAAATACAACAAAATATCATAATCTAATAGACCACGATAGACCAAAATAGACTACTATATCTATTTATCATGATATAGATAGACATAAACAATAGTACGTATATTTTGGTCTATCATTGCTTATCGATCGACTATAATATTTTCTATATTTCATAAGTAATTTGGTTTATTTTGTTATATTTAAAATAGATCCATCAAATATGTGTAATTTGTTACGATTACACTTCTTAAACTTTTTATTCAATCAATAAGCATGTAGTTTGTTATTTATTGCAATCAAACATCATCTTAGTGTTAATGTTGGTACATTTCTAACTTTAAGAATTTGATATTATGAATATCAACATTTTAATTCTTAATTTCTAATGCTTCACAATAACGATATCACTTACGATATGTCAATGTTATAATATTTTTTTAATAATAATAATAAAAAAAATAACTATGATTTTTTTAGTACAACAACTATAAGAATAAGAGATCGAACCTCTTCTAACTTCGAGGAAGGGAGACTATTACAAATTTTAATTCACGAACCAAGATAAATATGAAATATTTTAATCTTAATTTTGAAATATTTTTAAAATTGTTATTTAGTAAATATATAATTTTAACAATTAATTATGATGAAAAAAAAAGTAATAATAACAAACTGTAGGGTGGTTTGTGCAAATATTAGGAATAAAAATAAAAATATCGTTGTTAGTGAAAATCCAAAAATCGAGAAGAAGGCTATAAAGCGGGTGAAAGCTGGATCCTCGCAAAATGAGTCAAACAACTATAAGAAGTCCATCAATCAAACGGCAAGCAAACTTCTCTCGAAATCAACGGCCAAAAATCTCCTCCATCTCAATGACAGTTCTGACACTGAATCAACTCAATCGCAACCGTCCATTCTAATGACTTTTTTTCTTATACCCCAAAAAGTCCACCGTCTCCCCATTACCCAAAATAACTAAAACCATTTCCATTACGTTCCACGCTCTTCTTCCTCCTCCTCCGTAGATCGAGAACCGCCCAAACCCCTCCTTTTCTCAATCCCGCCGCCGTTGGACCCTTATCGCCGCCGTTAACTCCGCCGTATACCTTCAATTTTTGCCTCACAACTGATAATCAACGGTTGTGGGATATTGTGTTCTCTTCGTCTGTGATTTTCCTTTTCGTTCTTTTTGATGATTGGGTTTTGTTTTTGATGAAATTTCGGCGATGAAGATGATGAATAACGGCTATAACAGTAGCTTCAACAGCAATAGTGTTGGATTGATGTCGAACACGGGAGCGACGACGGCGTCTTCGTCGTCGTCGACTTCTACAACGAATGCGAATTCACAATCGCAGGGTCTCAAAACCTATTTTAAAACCCCTGAAGGACGGTACAAGCTTCATTATGAGAAGACTCATCCTCCCGGTTTTCTTCCTTTTTCTCATGGCAAATCAGTCTCTCAGGTACTTCCCCCTTTTTTCGATTCACTTCGCAATTCGATTCTTAAATTGTCGAGTCTATTGTAATGTTCCTTGAATTTCTGCGTTTTCGATTGTTCTTTGATTTTGTTTGGTTTGGATTTTAGGTGACTCTGGCGCAGCTCAAGGACAAGCCGGCGCAGGCTGGTCCAGCTCCGAGTTCGAGTTCTAGTGCGAGTGCGAGTAGTGGAGTGAGATATGCGGCTGCAAAGTTCCTTGGGGTTGGAGGTGGAAATGGGGTTCGAGCGATTGGGTTTGCAGGTGGTAATGGTACTGGTAAAGCTGTTAATGGAACTAGTAGAAGTGGCTCACTTGTAGGCTCAAACGGCAGTCATTCCATTCTTAACCCCAACTATGATGGTAAAGGAACCTATTTGATTTTTAATGTTGGAGATACCATATTCATTGGCGACCTTAATTCACCTGATAAGGTAACCAACTTGGTACAGCATGGAATTCCTTCTATTCTGATTGATTTGTATGTGTGTTCGGTTTATGAGTTTTCTTGGTGGTTTTTTAGGATCCTATAAAGTCCTTGCACTTTAGCAATTCAAATCCTGTCTGCCATGCCTTTGATCCTGAAGCTAAGGATGGTCATGACCTACTAATTGGATTGAATTCTGGAGATGGTAAACACACTTTTTCTATGCTTGATTTATTGTTTTTGGTTCTGGAGGATTCTGTTTTTGAAGTGCTTATTCTCTATGCTAGTATACTCGGTATCTTTAAGACAGCAGTTACAAGATGTTGGGAAGAAGCTTGTTGGAGCTCAACATTATAACAAAGAGGGCAGTGTCAATAACAGGCAAGAATTCCAGCTATACATTTTTATTTCCTCTTAATCGTCTATCTTCTTTACAAGACATAGACTACTAGCTATACATTATAAGAAAGAGGGCAGTGTCAATAACAGGCAAGGATCCTGTAAAGTCCTTGCACTTTAGCAATTGACTCCTCGGTGTGTGAAGTGAGCATTTTATGAGCATCTTTGCGCATTCTACCTTGATTGTTAGTTACACTTCTTTTATGTGAGCTACTTGTCGTGCAATTTCTAAATTAGTTGTGTGAAAATTTTCATATTGATTGTCTAGTGCGTTTAGCCAGATTCTTTCTATTATTCCAAGAAAGAGCAGGTGGTATCATTCTTTGTATAGTTGGTATTGAAATAAAACTGAGGTTCTATTTAGTGGTCAATAAGCTCAATTAGAAAACTTCCATGCTGGCATCTCACTCAGATGATAGTAACCGGTTTAGGAAATTGGTACACAATATTGTTCAAGATATTGTAGTTGAACATTCCCTATCTTCCATAAGCTGCATCCATGAGCATTACCAGTACAGGGATGTGGAATTTTTATCACGATAATGGCTTGCAGTTTCTCTGCCTGACTGTTTTTGCTGATGCAAAATTGAGCTTTCATTGAGAAACATAAAAGAATAAACATGGGCATAGAAAAGGAAAAAAGAAAGGAATCTAACTAGTTAACTGTATCATAAGTAGAAAAAAAGGTTGGCCAGATATTGATCCACTTAAATTTTGACCTCTTCTCTATCTTGATGATTTTCGGTGATGTGTGTGATTATTGATATTGATTTGATGCTTTTGACAGTCGATGTACCAACGTCGCATGGATTCCAAAAAGTGATGGTGCTTTTGTTGTTGCTCACGCTGACGGAAATTTGTATGTCTATGAAAAGGCAAGCTTGTTTTGATAAATGTGGCCGTCTTTCTGCTCTTGTTGACTTATCTATTCCACAGGATGATTTGCTAAATTGCTTATGTTTCAGAGTAAGGATGCTAGCGTGGACACTTCTTTCCCTGTCATAAAGGATCAAACTCAATTTTCAGTGGCACATGCACGGTCCAGTAAGGTAGTCAAACCAAATAATTTTGGCATTGATATTCATGCATTTCCAATGATACACAATGCTGCAATGAACTTTTTTAAAAAACTCCTGGCTTGCTAGGAAAGTAGTGGAATTGAATTTGTATCAGGATATCAAAATTAACTTGTAGTAATCTGAAAAATATATTTATTCCCCATCGGGTTTTAGATAATAAAATGATGTTTATCCCACTTTATTTGCATTGATAAGAGTCACTGTTGTTTGATTGTAGCTAGGTTAAACAATTCCATTTCTGTATCTTTGTTGGGTTTTTCTCGGGTAATATGCTTTATCATTTGAATGGAATGACTAATTTTCTATCCTACACTCGCACAATAAAATTTAATCGAAGAAATCTGTAGCATGGATCTTTTGTCTTTTTATGGACGACACTAAAGTTTTCCTTTTCTTCTAATTAATTCGAGCTATGTGCTCCGTAGTGCTGTCTTATAGAAAATTATGGCAAAGTGTAACCTGAAAAACACTTTAGAAACTACATTATAAAATAGCCAGATAAATTGTAATGGCTGTATGAATGTTGTCGTTCAGAAAACATTAAAATTTTAATTGTCGGATGGGGATTCATTACTTTTTCAGTCTCTAAGGAAAGTACTGAGAAAAGTTTTTTGTTTAATTCTAAGTTGGAGCCGCTTAGTTGCTTTGTTCTTTGTTTTCTTTTTATTGCAATTGTGGTAATCTAGACTAAACAGTAGTAATTTCAATTTCAAGAATGCCATTTCATTTAAGAGTTACTTTTCCTGAAGAGTTTTGCTGTCTACAATTCATTTACTTTGGTCTATGGTCTCAAGTATAGTTTTCTTTTTTAAAAAAAACACGTCATCAGATTTTCCTAATGTTTCTATGTATAAGTGAAGTGCTGAACATTTTAAATTTTTTATGGTAGGTACGAACTTCCATGAATTTCAACCCAATTTCTTTACCTGTCTTCTTTTTAACTTATTCTCATTTTTCAAGATGAATTTAACCCACCCTGCAATACAAATCTTGGTTATTTTGTTGGCATTATGTCTCTTGCTACTTATTTATTTATTTTTCTTTGGGAATTATTAATACAACTGCTTCAACAGCTCCTCTGATTGGATGCATCTTATGGCCTCTTTTTTGTGTTTATTCATTTACTTCTTGGCAGAGCAATCCGATTGCTAGGTGGCATATTTGCCAAGGATCAATCAACAATGTTGCTTTCTCGACTGATGGAGTATATTTGGCAACCGTTGGTAGAGATGGTATTCTCTTCATACTGCCATTCATGATCTGATTAAGAATTTTCAAAATCTTGATCCTAATTTTTAATGCTAACTGTAGGATATTTACGGGTATTTGATTATTCAAAAGATCAGTTGATATGTGGTGGCAAAAGTTATTATGGGGCTCTTCTTTGTTGTACATGGAGGTACGTGGATGCATGGTACTTTTGGGAACATTCTTGTTGTATTTGTTATATTTTTGGTCATATACTAAAGATCATAAAGGTTGTGCGTAACCCTTTAATTTTATTTCTCAGTGGGGATGGAAAATATATCTTAACTGGTGGTGAAGACGATCTTGTCACAGTATGGAGCATGGAAGATCGGAAGGTGGTGGCATGGGGCGAGGGTCATAATTCATGGGTAAAACGTTCTTCAAGAAATTGAATATCCGCAAATACACTTTATAAAACAAGTATAGTACTTCCCTTTTGCAACCAGCAAACCTCCTATGACTAATGGAGGACTATGGAATAGGCGCTTGCATTGATCTATTTCTGTTATGGTGAATAAACAAGTTTTTGTCTTTGATAATATTAACCTCTTCTTGGTCATGATCTCCTTGAAGAAAAGTAGGACTATATTGTAACTTTCCTTATAAAAACAAATTTATGCCTAGTCATCGAGGTTTGAGTCGTTTTACTAATATATATATATATATTGCAATGTTCCTTAAATTTAAACATATATTATTATGTTTCTCTTATTAAAAAGGTTATATTTCTATGTTTACTTATGTATTTTACTTTATTGTCTTGTCTTGACGTTTACCTCGAATGTACATGAGTAATTGTATTTTCCTGTTTTATAAAATCGTCAAACTTTTTGTGCATCACTAGCAATCAAACCAGAGAGCTTGTTACCTCATAATGTATCATTACATTGTCACTCTAGAACCTCATTCTTTGCTAATATGCTTATTGGGTTTTAGTCTCAACCCTTGGTATTTTGTGGACTTCTTACTTCAGGTCAGTGGTGTGGCTTTTGATTCATATTGGTCGTCACCAACTTCAGACGACATAGAGGAAAATGTTGTTTACCGGTTTGGTTCAGTTGGTCAGGTAATTACTATACCTTCAGACTTCAGTATGCCCCTTGCTTCTTATTGTTAGTGATATATAATTAAATTTACCTTCAACCACAAGCTTAAGCTTTTGGATGAATTGGTGGTTTAATATGGTATCAGAGCAGGTGTTCAAGCCCCTGCATTGTCGTTTCCTCCCCAATTAAAATCAATTTCCACTTGTTGGGCCTTTCAAATATTTCAAACCCAAAAGTGAGGTAAAATTGATTCCAGTTGTTGGACCTTTCAAATATTTCAAGCCCACAAGTGAGGGGGAGTGTTGGTGATATATAATTAAATTTACCTTCAATCACAAGCTTAAGCTTTTGGATGAATTGGTGGTTTAATACTTATCATACTTGTTAAAAAAGAAAAAAAAAACAACAAAAGGTGAAGTAATATTGAACTTCATATTGTCATTGTGATTTTGCTGTCTTAGTTTAGTCAAGTGGATATTGATGCTTTATTTGGAAAGTAAATTTTTTCAGTGGAATTTTTGGGCGATTTCTCTTTTAAGACAATTCTTCAGTATAAAATCCATTTTTCACATCAAGAATCTTAATCAACGGTTAACAGGGAGCTTACCAATCAAGTAGCTGAAGTGAAATATTTTGGTAGCATGCTAGTGAAGAAAGCAATGAGATTAAGGTTAAATTACAATGTTGGTCCCTTGCATTCTTAAAAGTTAGAATTTAGTCTCCATGACTTGATAAAAAATCATTATAGTTTCTATGTTTTGATAAAATGTTCCTAAATAGTCTCTATGATAGGGACTAGATTCGGTCTTTCACCAAACCACAGACTAAATTTGCAATATAACCTAATGATAATATATGAAGTATAAAAATATATTCTACCGTTTCATCATCATCAACAAATACATTTTCTTTCGTTTTACCCTTCTATGGGATCATGTTTACCACATTCATACTTCCTGTCTCAATTGGTTGCCAATCACAAGTACTGATTTTGTGTCCACTGTTTTATGTCATTTGGGGTATATTTGAAACTTGAAAGTGATTTTGGATTTGACATGTCTAAAAATCACTTCTCTTCTAAAATTTTCATGTTTGGCAATTATCGTTGTTCTGTTGGGATCATAGTTTCTTGTTGCTGTACTTCCTAGACATAGGCTCTCGTCAAATATAATTAGGAAGCTATGTGCATTTTCACAGGACACCCAATTGCTCTTGTGGGACTTGTCAATGGATGAAATTGTGGTTCCCCTTCGGCGGTGCCCTCCTGGTGGATCCCCGACGTTTAGCACCGGAAGCCAGTCAGCTCATTGGGATAGCATTACCCCATTAGGCACTCTTCAACCTGCTCCATGCATGAGGGACGTTCCTAAACTTTCTCCAGTAGTAGCTCACCGTGTCCATACCGAACCCTTGTCTGGCTTACTATTCACCCAAGAGTCTATCCTCACAGCATGCCGAGAAGGACATGTGAAGATTTGGATGAGACCGTCCTCTGAAACACAGTCGAACAACTCAGAAGCCCTCGTCGGAGGTTCTAGCTCGTTGGCAGGTTCCAGAGTTGGCTCCTCTATTTTGAAATAGTGTTGGCAATATGCAGTTTCAACATACCGGGATCTCGCTTGTACATGATTATGCCGTTCCACCCAGTTGGGTTCTGCTATTTGGCGAATGGTGACGGGACAGTTTTTTCTTTTGAGGTCTTATTCTCTAGAGATTAGGAAAGAGTATTACGTTTGGTCAGCATATTGACTCACTGCAAATTTGCAGTGGGATTAACCAATGGCTCTGCTTATAATCACTCTTGTTTGACATATAATATGCCATAGTAAAATGCACAGGCTATTGTTACACATCGCGGGGAACGTAACATAACTCATCGATTAATAGGAAGGGGGGGAGATGACAAAAAATAAGTTTATCGAGGGAAAACGAAAAGGTACGTCAGTGCCTAGTTAATAATCATTTTATGCCATGGAATTGCCTCCTATCCCTATCTTACTAATGTATTTGGTTGCAATTGTAGTTGCTGATCTTGTCTATATATCATTTCTGATTTCAGTTTTTTTTGTTATAGTGATTATTACAACATTTGATTTGGGATAGTTAAATGGTTGAATTGCATATCTAAGTTAGCATGCAAATGTATGTATGATTCATGTTCTATGGTTGATATTTGAACATTGAAATTGTGGATATTATCAAAGATATTTTATTAATGTTTTCTTTCATGCCTATTCTTCACTAGTTTGTTCTCTGGATTCATTTTTTAAGGCCATGTGGTCTTAGCCAATAATTTTTACTATTGCAATGGACAATATGATTAAGATTTTATAACAACTAAAATGAAGAATGGTGTAAGTTTAAATGGTCTCTTGTATATTTTCTTTGACAGCATTGAGAAAAAGATCTTGTGGCAAAGTTACAAAGTTGATTAAATAGAAGTGTTTCATTTTCTTAATCTCTTTTCCCTACAATTTAGTTTCAGTTTGATTTATACCACTATTTTTCATTATTTTAGGAGTTTATCACTTGGAATAATTTCTAACAAACTTTTGAATAGTGAAAGAGTTTAGAATATATATACTAACAAACACAAATTTGACCAAGGGTTTGAATACTATGCTCTCTTATAATTTCCTTATATTTTGTATCTAATTTTCTTTCATTTCTTGCTCTTCTCTCTTCTGCTGAAGCCAATTAGGTTTTATAGATCAATTCTCCACAAAAGGTCTCACCTACATCTTGCAAGACAAAAAAGCTCAAACAAAAGGAGAAATCTTGTTTCTCTTTTTAGGTCTGTCTATCAAAAGCTATATCATGAGCCTTGCATATCAATTTTTTCTCCTAGCACTTCAAACTTTCATTTGCTATTTCCAATAGATGAACATTAGATTGCCATATCGGTTTATCATCGAGTATCTTTTACTTTTTCAAGTTTTGAGTTGCAGTCTTGATATCTTCATTTTAACATTCACGAGTAACTTTTAATACTTGTTTTAAATTATAGGAAAATAAAATAAAATATTTATAAATATAACAAGATGTCATTGATATTGATAGACGATTATTATCATCTATCACTGATAGATTGTGACATTTTATTATAATTATTTGTATATATTTTTTACAGTTTTGTCATTTGAAACAATTGTTATATTAAAGTCTCTATTAGAATCTTCTTTATCCAAATAATTTTCTAGCTTAGTATCTTAGCACTATTTTAATGAGCGACATTCGAGAAAGACCAACTAGATGTAACAATTGCTTTCCAAGTTTTGCTTTCAATTGTTTTTTTTTTTTTTTGTCTAACCATTACTTTCATATTAAACTATTGTATTTGTATTCAATATGTGTAATTATTTATATGTATCTATAATTATGATCATAGAATTTAAAGACGTACAATATATAAACTCTCTATCTTAGTGGGTTGTTTGGACTATAAGAATATTTTCTCCAATAATATTATTGTTCTCCCTTTACTTTGCGGATGTAGCTAATACACTACTAGTGAATCACGTATATCTGTGTGTCGATCTCTCTTTACGTTTCTCTATATTGCTTGTTGCTTTTGTAACAAAAGATATAAAGATAGGCAACTTAGTTCAATGCACTATCACCTACAACTAAATAGGGGTACTTGATGGGAAAACGAACTTCTATTGTACTTTGGTTTCAACTAAGGTTCCTTCTATATTTAAGATTCATTCACTTCAACAATAACACTCTAAGCTTTATATGAGATCCTCTCGTACTTAAGTTCTTTCTGAGTGTGAGATCCTCTCACCTTCATAAGCAATCTTTTCACAAGCTTTGATTGAGCTCCCTCCGATAGTACAACATCAAAAGCCTCATCTTGAATTCTAACTTACCCCTTACAAGGGCGTTTGGGATGAGGATATGTGTTGTGATAATATTGGTGTTTGGGGGTCAAACATCATAACCAACTTGGTAACAACACACTTAACCCTCATCACCACCAATGCCTCCCTTGCCATTCTAGCCACCCTATACGAAAACAATTGTAAGTTAGAGATGGAGGGTTAAAAGATACTTTGTATATAGTGATCTTTTATCATTTTGACAAAACCATTTTTAGAAGGAATTGATCAAAAGCTGATATTCATTCTTCTGTGATGTTTGGGAGCATAAACGGTTCTCACATTATGGTTGATGCTCACGAGCATACAAATTGATGATGATCTAGACTTGTTATTCTTGGTCGAACCACTATAAAATTTGGGTTCTTTACTTTCTTTGTTGATTATTTATCATTGTTTATGTTTTCCTTATTTTAGGAAGCTGGAATGTAATCAAGATTACTGAGAATCTAAGTGGTGTTAATATACACGATAAATCAAGAGACGTGAAATTGAAAAGAGACCGTAAAGTATGAAAACAGTGGAAAAATGTTGAACTAAAAACTGTGGCCAGAACCAAATGAGTTTAGTATTGCAAATTGAACCTAAAACGTTCAATCCAAAATCTATACTATTACAGCTTCACAACTTAACTAAGTTAAATCTTAGTTTACACAATGCAAAAATCTACTATCCAACCAAACCAAACCAAACCCAAGTAAAATAAATCAATCCAGGCTAAGATTACTCATTACAATACATGGATTGAAAACATGAATGCAATAGGAATTGGTGGGTTGATTGTGGAGAAGCACTAAAAATGAAGGAAAATGTCAAAGTTCTAGTGGAGAATACCTAACCCTTTGAAGAGTTTGGAACTAAAAAACATTACTCATTTTGCTTTGTTGGACACCAATATCTTTTTTCTTGGATAAACTTATACCATAATGTGTGGCTTCATCTATTTTCTATCAATTTTTGGTAAATAAATAAACTTTTTTCTTTTTTCCTTTTGATCAAATACATGTGTTGTGCACCTAATACTCTAATGTGGGTACACCATAATTACCTATAAAAAGATCAAACTTAGTCTTTTATGTAAAAATATTTTGATTTTTTAATAATTAAAAAAATACACTTTAAATAATTCAATATTGTTTTATAATTAGTATGAAAAATACTCTTAAAACTTAAGAAAAGTTTTGAAATAAAATCATATATATGTTAGTATTTGAACAAAACTTACTAATATCTCGAACAAAAATAATTCTATTTTTCAAAAAAAAAAAATTAAAATGTATGTTCATCGATTTGCTTTTAAGTTCTAATTTCTTAAGTTCTAGGTTTAATACAAGAACTCTTTTTTTTACACATATATATATACTATTTGCACAACTCTCACATAAATTTTCTCAATAACAAAAATCAAGGTCAATATTTTGAGTTAAAACAATATTAACTAGAGTACATCTTAACTTTAAAGAGATTTTTTTTAATATTTTAAAAGTTTACTAATATCTTTTCACACAAAATATTGATAGTTTTCAAAACAACTTAACAGTAATGATATTTTTAAACTTTTTGAAAAGTTTAAAGATCCTTTTGTCACAAAATATAAAATTTAGAGTTTATATATTTATTTTCAAATATAATAAAATATTTTGTTAGAAGTGTAAATATTTTTAACTGTTCTGTCATTTAAAATAAAAATTTAATTAGTTTTTTATAATAAAAATAATCATAAAATGTTGTGCTGGTAGATATAATTTTATTAAATAAGTGCTCACTATGTATATATTTGTAAGGTTAATACAAACATAGCAGTGTTGAATGAAGAGTTTTTCTTTAACTATCTCATTTATTGTTTTGATAATGATGGTTTACTACTACTTTTTTAATTTATGTGATCAAATCATTGTGTTTACATTAGTGGTGATATTATATTGCCCCAATTAATATAATCATACCAATTACTAATTTTACTTAGTTTATATCATTTCATTTAATATTAATAACTATGGGTTCTATATGTGTTTCACTAATTTTAGTTTAATTCAAATATATATCTTATATTATTTTACATCAAAATGTGCTGAGATCAAACTCTACAAAATACATATTTGTGTGTTGGATTTCTTGCATAAGTAATTTAGTAAGAAGTGTTTATTTACTAACTATTCACATGATCTCAAATTGTGATTTATTTTACTTGGTTTTTGTCACAAAACCTATGAGATAATCATACAATATGAAACATAGTTTTAATTGTGCATTACTTAATGAGACAAAAAAAGAAAAGAAAAGGCTGATAATGAGCAATTTGTGTGTGCAAATTTAGAATACAAAACTTATGGTGTCACCAAAAAAAGAAGAAAAAGAAATCAGATAGTTCATGTTTTCCATAATTTCAAGTTTTATCATTATTTTTTTTAATCAAGAAATATTTCATTTATTTTTATACTTCTCTTCCTTGTTGAATTAATATTGTCTTCCATTCTAAACTACTGTTTTAATCATCAGACAAATTTGTAGAGATGCCAAAAACAGAGATGGAAGTTGAAAATTTAGCAAAGTCGGGAAATGAGATTTTTGACAAAAGTGTGACACGCACATGTCTAACTTTTTTAATATTCCAATTTTGCCTTAGATTTTGGGTACATCATCGTTTCCAAATACAATCTATTTTAAATGTACCTTGGATTTATAACTGTAACAAAATATATTGGTAAGGTAGCTGAACTCGTGAAACATTATGTGTTTTTCTCAATTGTATCTTTAAATATAAATATATTATTTAGACATAATAAATTACAACCAATATTTTTATCTCTAATATTTTGTGCTATTTTAACATTTGAATATAAATTATTATTGTTAATTATTAATGTTCTAATTAATTTAATTATTTTCGGTTATTAATTTAATTATGTTTAGTTAAAAGTTATTTTATTAAAAAAAATATTGTATTAACTAAATAACTAATTAACCTAGCAATAAATTATTTTATATTAAATTTAATTCATCTCTAGCATTTGATTAAGTAATTAGTTTATTTTATTTTTTACAAATTATTGAATTAAACACAAATAATTACTTTCAACATCAATTAAGCACATCCAGACACATACATTTATTATCCAAGACATTTAAAACCTAGATATTCAAATTCCAAATATTTAATATCTACATCTATAAAATAATATCTGCGATCCAAACGATCCCTTAAAATGTTAGTTTTTTATTTTGTAATCATTTTTTGAAATTTTTTTTACCTTTGAACTCTTAAGGGAAATTGTAAAAGTAATAACAAGTTCTCAAAAGACCATTTTTAATTTTATAACATCGATTCAATTTTGAAAATACTTTTTTAAAAAGTAAATAACAAAGCTTTCTATAAAAAAATCCAAAGCTAAAATCTAAGAATGGTGTTTGGGCCATCAATTTGAAGTTGGAAAAGTGGATTATTATATATTCATTATAGTAGTTGATGTGTTCAATTATTATATCCTAAACAATTTTGTAATGATTTTTTCTTCATGGACTATTTATTAGAGCGTTTATTATTTTTTTCTCATCCTCTCTATCTTTGTATATTATTTCTCTATTTTCTACCTAATTATAAACAAGTAAAATAATCAACATTCCAAATTATTATAATATATAGACTATAATAGCCACTAACAATAATAACCAACTCAGTACCCCAAATGTCTAATAAGATCTAATTGATAATGATTTCTGTTTTTTTTTTTTTAATACATATACTTGTTTTTCCTCCCCATTTTTGTATAACTAATTTTAAAATTGATTGAAGAAATACATAAATTCTTAGTCAAATTATAAAAAAAAAAAAAAAAAGGAAAATTGTCAAAATAGAGCATTTGACAAAATATTACACTTCATATAAAAATGTAATGAATTTTGTTTTTTAGTGGTTTTGTTTCATGGAGTGTAAATAGTTTGTCAAATTTTTCTATTTAAAAAAAAAACAACCTTTTGAAAATTATTGGTTGAAAATAAATAGCAAAACAAATAAACAACCTTATCTTAATCTTCATCTATCTCTATCTTTTTCTTCTACATGCTTGATATCTGTTGAGCTATGTTTTTTTTAACCCAAACAAATTAAAGCATTTAGATAAGAGTGATGTACAAGCTTAATTTTTAAAAATTAATAAAACTAAAAAAATAAAATGAGACTTAAATGATCTTCAAAATAAATTAAATATTTTTTTAATACAACAATTGGAGAGATGTTCAAGCCTACTATTAGTTATTAATAAGTTCACCTTCAATTATTTTGCTTATGAGTTAATTTTAGGAGCATTTTTAAAAGTATTAAAATAAATTATAATATTTACAAGCTATAGCAAAGTTTTGGATTTTATTATTGATAGTTTTCTATCACTATAACATATCAATGACTATCAGTGATAGAATTTGCTATAAGTTGTAAATATTTTATAAAATATATTATTTTTAAAAATTTTCCATAATTTTATACTTTAAAAAATTTATATGATCTAAAATTTTTATATAATAATTATATGAAATGAGAATTCTTATGTATCAATTACGACTAAGTTCAAACCACGTTATATAAAACTTTGCTTAAACCATCTCAATTTATTTGTTAATATCATTTGTTTATAAATTTTAACTTTTAGATTTTTTTTTTTTGTAAACATTCTATTTTAGTCTTTATTTTTTTAATTAAAAAATGATTCATATTATAGATCCATAAAGTATGAAAATAGGTTACTTAAAAGATTGAACTCTTAATTTGAGAAAAAGAAAAGCAATTATAGTAAAGTTAAATTTGTTTTAGACCAATTATTGGAAAAGGAAGGAATTGACCGTAGAGCCTTATTAGAGAAAAGTCTTGTTTCTACTTCACAAGATAGCTGCCCGGCTGCCCCACTAATCACTACACTAGAGAATCACAAAATTAGGCAATCTTGTGAGCTATCATGTTAACAAACCTTCTTCCACTAAAAACAATGGATGATTTTTTTAGTATTAAAATTTTATATTTTTACCCTTTTAAACTTTTATAAGTTTAAATTAGAAAAATATAAGTGTGTGTTTACACAAATTTGCAAGTCTCTCACACATTGTTTTCATTATGCAGATATGACAAAAAAAATTAGTCCAACCCAAGTACTACATTTGATACATCCAATATATACTTAATACATTTGATACATCTAAGATACATGATATATATACCTGATATATCATACTTGATACACCTGATGCATTTAATATACACTTGATGTACCTGAATTACGTATATATACACATTGTTATACACATAAATATTGAAAATGATAAAATATTAAATGTTTTTAATTTATAACAATTAAGTAAATATTATTAATGCCATTTGTATGCAGATAAAATATGTGACATTTTTGTAAATAAGTTGATCTTTATCAACTTTATGGTCATAAAGAACATGAAACACTTTTCTAGAGGGTGTTTAGGGCAATGAATGAGTAATTATAGTTTTAATTTATTGTAATTGGGTTACAATAGTTTGTGTTTAGAGTGTAGATTATTTTAATTTGGGTTATAATAAAATGTCTCTCTAATTTATATGTTTATAAGAAATATATATTTTTTCTTTTCCAATTCTTTAACAAAAATTCAAAATCTTTTATCATAAATTCAATTATTTGGTATTTCAAGTACATGTGTATCAGATGTGTACCAAACATATATCAAGTATATATCACGTGTATCAAATGTGTATCAAGTGTATCAAAGTGGTTATCATTAATGTGTATCAAATGTATATTAGTAGTGTATAGAGCGTGTAGCAATATGTATCACGGTGTACACGTGAGTTGAATTTTTTTTTCTGTTATTTTTGCAAAAGTAAATAAGTTAATTTGTGCCATGGACCTAAATTTTGTAAACTTATTTTGCATACGTGCAATAAGCCCTTCAATTATTTTTATCCTTATGTTTCAAAATGTTAAAAAGTTTACCCATGAATTTTAAGTTTTATTTCAATGTATTTAATAAATTTTATAATTTACACTTTTAGTTTTAATTTATACATATTTAAAAATAAAGAAAAACAATATTCTATTCCAATTAGAATTATCCTAACACAATTCTAGTGTATATTGTGTCCATCTTACCAAACTATTTCCTTTTGAAATTGTTGAATGAGGAAGTTTTTTCTTAGACACTCGCTTCTAGTTATGTATGACGTCAAAAATATAAATGGAATATATTCATCTAAGAACAATATCAATCTATGAATGCAAGGAATACTTACTACGTAATAATATACTATAATGTTTTTTTCTCATTCTTTTATATGAAGCTATATATGGTGATGGGTTGAGAGTCCATTAATGTTGATTGGTGGTTAAAAAGATAGAGATTTTTAAAACAGAACTAGTTGATGTAGATATTGAACAAACTTAATGTTGTTTTGTTGGTTAGGGTATATAGTGAAGTTTTATATAGGTGTGTTTGCCATGCATAGGTGGTGGTTTTAAACACACTTTTAATTATGTTCTATATTGTATATGAATTTGACTTTGGCACACATATTGTTGCTAAATTTCAGTAGGATATTCATCTTTACCACACAAGTGTTTGATACATTTCAAAATATTCTTTTAGTCAACTAACTAAATGGTGTTGAGAATTTTTGTATGGTAATTAGTTCATCTCTTCAATGTATGTTTATCGATGATGAATTCATTTTCCAACCATTATCAAATTTATAAAGTGTTAGGTTGACCATATTTTGAAGTTAAAAATGTTCTAAATGTAAACTACGTATGATTGGTACCAAAATTAAAAAGACAAACCTCACCATTTAAAAGTTTTTTCTATAACAACAACATTGAAATTGAGGCCCGTTTTGAAAAGAAATTAATTTAAAGTTTGAAACTTTTAGGAGTTGGTTGCATCAATTAAACTAAATAAATTTAATAATTGTATTTGGTGTTTTACGTTTTACATTTTTAATTTAATCATGGAGTTTCAAAATGTTACAACTATCATGTTTCAAGATTTAACATCAATTTAGTTTTATTATTGATGTTAATGCATAACTACTAATTAATTTAAAATAATTATAAAGTAAAAACTTAATAAATTTAATTATAATAGTGATTAAAATAGTAATAATAATTTGATTATACTTAATTAATTAAATAAGAGACAATAACATTAATAACAAAAAAATAAAAAGCATGAAGTGAAAATGGAAACTTAAACTTAGTTAATATTTATTATATTAAACACTAAATTAAGGAAGAAATAGAAAGAAAAGTTAAAATGAAATAAAGGAAATAGAGAGTATTTTTCCAAAAATGAAGAAAGTAATAAAGGGTGGGATGATTGTGTGGTATGAAGTGCAGCGTATTTCCACAACACACGTCAGGTGATTGGACCGTCGTGTGTGGGACCATTTGACTCTACCGACAAAAAAAGAGAGGCGAAGAATACAAAGAGAGAATAAAAAGAGGAATTGGATTTTGAATTTTATACAAAAGGACACAACCGAACAGACTCATTAATATCAAAATCAATACCCTCAAGACTCAAATCAACGGCTACCATGCATCCTTATTAAAAAGAAGAGTTGGAATATATGTTTTTTTCCAATTGAAAAAGGACCACATTTAACCAAAATATAATAATAATTGCATATATATATATATATAACAATAATAATAATCACGTGTGGTCGCTTCTTCTTCCTTTTCTAAAATTAACTCGATAAATATGCTATAAGTTTCTATCATTAACGATCACTATCAATAATAGTTTATATCAATAATTGTCACAAACACTAGTTAATATTTACTATTTCTACAAAATATTTTTAAAAATAGCAAAATAAATTAAAATATCTACAAATTATAACAAAATTTTGGATTCTATTATTGATAGTTTTCTATCACTATAGCATATTAATAACTATCAGTGATAAAATTTGCTATAGGTTGGAAATATTTTGTAAAATTTACCATTTTTTAAAATTCTCATACTTTTTATTGTGTTATATATATTTTTTATTTTTTAAATTGTGTTATTTACTATAATTTTTTGAAAAAATTAAAATTTATTTTTAGAGGGTTTGAGGCCAGGTCTATAATAATCACTGTTGTTGTAGTAAATGTTATTAAAAAGTTCTTAATTAGTTACTGTAAATACTATTTTACCATCTCTAATTTGCTATAGTTTTTAATATTTGATATTTCTTTCATTTTTCTTATTCTTTGTTAGAAGATTTACTATTTTTTTTACCAAACTAAAATAGTTTAGACATACTATTATAACTAAAACTACACTAATCTATCCATTAAACACAAACTATTAAAACCTAACTACAATAATAAATTTCTTCTTGCTTCAAACACCCTCCTAATCACGGAGAATTGATACAAACATCAACACAAAATTGTAATTATAAAAAAACATTTATAAAATTTGAAGGTCGTGTACTTTTGTTTAGTCTTTGTAACTAACCTTTTTTTTTTTAATAATTGAGTTGATTCTTTTAATATCAACTCTATTTCTCTACCCAAAAAAATCAAACATGGATATGATCCAACCCACTCCTTGTTAAAATATTTTTAGTTGGGTTGGTTTTGGTTGGCTTGATAAATTGTTGATCTATAATTAAAATATTTTCTTATTAGAGTACATCTATCCATCTATATCATCCCTAACACAAAATACCCAAAAGGTAATGTCTAAGCCTAACTTAAAATACCTACTTTACATCAAACCCAACAAAAAAAGTACATATAAAAAATATCAACTACTAATTTGAGAAACCAACAGAGATTGGAGAGCTTAAATACAAAAAGTATACATCTTGAAGTTAGACAACAATGACAATGACGACAAAACGAAACGTGGGAGAGACACGTTAGCAAACTCAACACGAATAAGGTAAAGATATTGCAATTAGGGATAATGAAGAACTTACGTGGAAAATGAGATGGAGAGGGGGAGTACAACTAATGGTCGACTTATCATGAAAGAGATTGAGATATTGTTGTAAGCGATGACAATGAGATTAGACAAAGAAAAACATATAGGAATTAAATGAGTAACATAAGAACGATTCAATGTTAACGAGATGTAGATATTGAAGTCTATGATGATTAGAAAATGAGCATTTAATTTTATTGTAGAACTATAAGTCTATAAAGTAAAGTAAAATGATTTAGTATTCATATAAGTTTTGGCAACTTCAACTTGATTTGAGTTGAACCAGACCTAAGTAAATTCAAACTACAAATTGAACCAAGATCAATTGCATGCATGCATAAAAGAGTAAAATTGGTTAATACTAGTAAGTTGTTGACTATATCATACTCTAAAAGCTGACATAAATCATGAATCAGTTGTCAATTAATCTATGTGGTGATATGATGATCAAATGCTTAAACACAATATCAAACGTCGAGCTTAAGATAGTTGGTGCATTTTCCTTATCATACATGAAACCAACATGACAACCTAATATGTGATTACAATATTTGGCTACCTATCTTACCAATGTTTTTTTAAGCAACTCTATTGGATAATTGACTAATTCAATCAAGTTTTTTCTTTTCCTCTTCTTCGAAATTATGTTCCATATTATAGGAATTAGAATTCAATATTTTCTTTAAAAAAAGTATATCTATCCAAATCTATTTTAAACTTCTTCTTGTGAACACACACACATATATAGATATGTATGTATATATTTAGAATCTATAATTTTAGTCCCCTTTTGGCAAACCTTAGGAAACAATATATATAGATAGTGTAGTATCCAAGTACATGTGCTATTTCTTCTCTTTTTCTATTTATAGAATAAATAATTTCTTTTTATAAAACAATGATTTCAACTTTTCCAACTTTTCTTTTTTAATAAAATGAGATGAAAATTTACATTATTCAACATTGTAAATTTTAAGTTCTAAAATAAAGTAAATATATCTTAGTGGTATTTAACATAATCGTTATCTCTTTGAGAGAAAGTTGAAATTATAGGAAATTATAATAATTTAAAAATATAGGAAATTTAAACAAAATATTTTGAAGAATGTTGAAATTATTTGAAATTAATTTTTTTTAAGCTTTAACTTGAGGAAATTTAGAAATTTCTTTTATTCATCTGATCCAGGAAATTTCTTCTTTATCAATCTTATAAATAAAAAGGAGCTGAGATTATTTACATGAAGATTGTTTGATTCAACAATCAAAATTGACATGAATTCAACCAAACAATGTTTGACATATTTTGTTTTAATATTAATAGTTATCAAAATCTCCTTCGACATTTTGGATAGTAAGATACACTATTTCACACCCAAAGTTCAAGAGAAGGACACAAATGAATCGAGATTACATTTGAATAAGAGGAGTTCTAAGAACGTAAAAATATAATTAAGAAACGTTTAAAATCATTTAAAATTACTCCTCCAAGATGCACCTCTGAATTCTAAAGTTAAGTACCTATAATTTTTACTTTCTTAAAAGGAAAAAGAAGTCAAATACGTCTACCCTTTGTCCAAAACCACAATACTTTCCTAAATTACAATATTTATAAAATATTTAAAAATTTATGGTGTGTCACTTTAGGAGCGTCACTTTTAAGATAAAGTACCAAAAATTTAGGAGTACCAAAACGTATTCCAATGGAAAAGTTTAGTATACAAAACCACTTTTGTCATTGTTTTTGTTTTTGAAAGCCCTAAAATACATATATAGATAATAGATGTAAAATCTCTCATTTCATAAATAAGGTTAAATTAAAAAAAAATCAAATTTCCTCCGCAAACGATTAGAAAGAGTTGTAAATATAGCTATTCTTTTAAGATAAAGAGGATTTGACAATTTTTTTATTATAAAAAATCGTCCATAACACCTCTTTTTTTATATTACAAAAATGAGATAAATAATTAGATTTATCAAATGACTATCAAAGAGTTAACAGATGACTATCTGCTTTTAAATTTGATACTTTTACAATTTAAAAAATATAGTGACATGAACACTATTATTATAATCTTTTTTGCTATTTTTCAAACGCCCCTTCAAATAATTACCATAACATTTATGTCAAAACCATTCCCACATAGATGAAAAAGTCTGTATATAGAAAACAAATCCAATTAAACATATATACATATGAGCACAAAAAAATAAAAAATAAAAAGATATATATGACAAATAAATATAAACTTTTTTTTATCTATGAATTTAACTACAAAAGTCTTGATTGTTGCTTTGATAAATGAGCTTCACATTCTAGAGCTAAAATGAAAACTTTTTAGGGATACATTTTGTTTTTAATAAATCTTAAATTTATTCACTACTTCAAATTTGCTGGTGATTATATTTTTAATTTAAGAGTCATATTTTAATATTTGTGTAAATTTGAGGATCATTTTTACAATTTATTCAATAATTAAAAATTATAAAATAAGATCAACAAAAACTTAGCTTTAACTAACACATGTATCCACATGAACATTAAGAAATGTGGAAAGGTTGGATTAAAAAATCTCCCACTTCTAATTCGTAATTAAAATAGGTTAAAGAAGTGCATTTTCCCTCCATAATTCCATATAGAGATAAGATGTCAAAATTGTAGCTTAGTTCAGTCTTACCTAACGACCACGTGGCAGATATCCACCGGTGACCATACATGAACTTCCATAGACTCGTCCTCACAGGATCTCCTCAATCACAAAATGAAGTAAGTACTTTTCTTTCTTTCTTTCTTTCTTTCTTTCTTTCTCCCGCGTCCTCTCTCTGTAATAAACAAGAACAGATTATTACAGAATATGGCAGTGAATCCAAAATCCTCATTCTAGAGAGACAAAAGAACAACTAAAACTCCAATCTACAGAGAGAAAATCAAGAACAACAACACTTACTTTTGCATCTCCTTTGAACTTCAAAGCATCCAAAGGTAACGTGTTTTTTTTGCTTTTTTGTACATTAGTTTGCTTCACGCTAGTACTTATCTCTGTTTCTTCTTCCTTATACTAAGCGGCGAAGCACGTTTTCTGTTGATTCATCTTTTTTAATCTGTGTTTGTTAATGGAAGTTAATTTTTAATTGTGTTTGGAAATGTGAATTTACTATCTCTGGATGATTTTGTGAATGTGTTTGTTGTTTTGGATTAGATTTGAGCAATGAAGGGAGTTCGATTTGCTGTGGTGGTTGTTTTTCTAGTTCTTGGTGTTCTACACTCGTTTTCGCTTGCTGTTAATGTTACTTACGATCATCGCGCGTTGGTGATTGACGGGAAACGGAGAGTGTTGGTTTCTGGATCCATACACTATCCTCGCAGTACTCCGGAGGTTTGTTTTCTTGTTCTTGGCAAGTTTGACGTTGTTCTTTCTTTGAGAATTTTTTTTTTGTTTTGTATATGTATTGGTTTTGTGGTTTCTGGAATTTTCAGATGTGGCCGGGGATTATACAGAAATCTAAGGATGGAGGTTTGGATGTGATTGAGACATATGTGTTTTGGAATCTACATGAACCGGTTCGAAATCAGGTGCATTTTTGTGAACTCATCGATTCAAGAACTTAGCTATGTTTTGGTTCTTAAGAACTCGTTTCGTTGCATTGGAAGATATTTGAGAGTTGTTTACTGTTGAGTTGTGTTTTTCATCTCTTGCAAAAGCTGAAGTTCTGTTATCATCTTTTCCGTCTTCTTACGCTTCTACCAAAAAGTGGACAGTTGTTAGTTTATTACTCATTTTTATATGATTAAGTATTTTAAAATGTTGCGATTTCTTAATCAACAGTACGACTTCGAGGGAAGAAAGGATTTAGTTAAATTCATAAAACTGGTAGGAGCTGCTGGTTTATATGTACACGTACGAATTGGCCCTTATGTGTGTGCGGAATGGAATTATGGGTACGTTTGTACTCAATTCTTAAATTTCTTTCCATTTTCGATCTCTCTGGACTTTCTTTCACTCTTTCCCTTTTGTGCAATGCCAACTACATCTTTCAATTTCATTTGTTCCACCGGGAACTGTTTGATGTAAAAACAGGGGTTTTCCAGTTTGGTTGCATTTCGTACCTGGCGTTCAGTTTCGGACAGATAATGAACCATTCAAGGTTAATTGTTAGTTATAACTTTACCGTTTCGGCACTCTTCTTTTTGCTGCTCCAGTGACTTTGTTTATCCACAAATTAAGAAACAAATGAAATAATGATTCTATATAGGCTGAAATGAAAAGATTTACCGCCAAGATTGTTGATGTATTGAAGCAGGAGAAATTATATGCATCCCAAGGCGGACCAATTATTTTATCTCAGGTGGGTTTCATGTATTTTGTTCAATTTTTCCTTTTCCCCCTGTCCATTTCAACAGAAATAGAAGTATGTATATATTCCAATTCCAATTTCTCTTTTTCCCTCGGAGATGTCCTGTTACGGTGTCTCAGCATGTTCCAATGATAATCAGAAACCATTGTTACTTGAATTACTGTCCATTTTTTGAGTTAGTGTATGTCAAAGTTTAACAAGATGGCTGTTTTCTTCGAAATTCAGATTGAAAATGAATATGGAAACGTTCAGTCTTCTTTTGGGTCTGCTGCTAAATCCTACGTCCAGTGGGCCGCCACCATGGCTACAACTTTGAACACGGGAGTTCCTTGGGTTATGTGCAACCAACCTGATGCCCCCGATCCTATTGTGAGGAATCTTTACTTTTGTTGAAGATGAATTATTGACGACAATACCAATACGGTCTAGTTATAAATTGATACTAGTCCTAATATTATTTGTTTATAATTTTCCCTTCTGCTTATTTGACTCGCAGATTAACACTTGCAATGGATTTTACTGTGATCAATTTTCTCCAAATTCTAACAATAAGCCCAAAATGTGGACTGAGAACTGGAGTGGATGGTAGATTGTCCATTGTCATTGTATCACGTGATTTCTTAGTTACTTCCGGGTCATTTTGCCTTGATAATTTAGATTATTTTATCCTAGGTTTCTTTCCTTTGGTGGAGCCTTGCCATACAGACCCGTTGAAGATCTTGCATTTGCTGTGGCACGCTTTTACCAGACTGGTGGAAGTTTACAAAATTACTACATGGTACTCACTTGTGATGTACTCATTGTGGTTAACAGAATAATTGATCTCTGTACGCTTCCTTGAAAAGTATGAACCCGTGATAAACGATATCAGTCTTGCTTTATTTTCTCTTACACAGTACCATGGGGGGACAAACTTTGGCAGGACTTCTGGTGGACCATTTATTGCTACTAGTTATGATTATGATGCTCCTATCGATGAGTATGGTATGGTTTCTGTCTATTAAATATTCACTATTTTTTCGGACTCCTTAGTCCTTAGTTGATTGGTTATAATGATCTGAAAATCTCATCAAGACTTAGGCTATTACATGTTGAAAACTGAAATTGTGCATAAAGTATGATGTTTGTTAAGAACTTATACTCAAGTTGTGAACTCCGTGATAAAAATGAAAAACAAAAAAATTATATGCCTTTTATACTGTAGTTGTTTTATCTTCTATGGCACAGGATTGATTAGGCAACCTAAGTGGGGTCACTTGAGAGATGTTCATAAAGCTATAAAGATGTGCGAAGAAGCATTAGTGAGCACCGATCCTGCAGTTACTTCTCTTGGTCCAAACTTGGAGGTTAGTTATTCCGATAAGTTATTCCTGCTCGAGTGATGAATTTCAAGTAGTATTCATGATAAGTCTTAGAAAGTGAAGCATATCGGAAACAATTGTAATTTCAGCAACCGGTCATAACAGAGCTTTAAAGTTCTGAAAGAAAAAAAAAGAAGAAAGTCGTAACAAAATTTATAATTAATCAGTACGATCAAGAAAAATCTTAAAAAATTGTTTGGTTAGTCGTATTACACCCGAGGTGTGATTGTGCAGTAACTCTTCTCTTTTCATCTTAAAACTATCAAAAGCTGACCAGTACAATAATAGGTGATGAAATTAAAAAAGAGTCCACATTGGTCAAGGAAGTGAGTGACCTAGATATACAAGTGAGGGACTCTTATCTCTTTTGGTATGAGACATTTTGGTGGCTATCATTGTTAAAATATGTGGAGGGTGGTATGGAAATTCCTTTTGGGGAAAGAGTTGTAATTTGATGTCATATAAGAAATTGGCGAAAGTATGCGGCAAAATATATTACAAACAAGAATCAGAGATTACTTATAGAAATTGCGAAGTTAGTAGCCAAGGAAACATTATCCCGACGACAATTGTAAATTGGTGCTCTAACCTTCAATAATCAAATTCTTTCGTGTGCTTTGTTTTAAAAAAATTTAGACTCTAAAAGACGGTTTTTAAGATGATTCTGTTTGTACGTTTGAATTTCAGGCGACAATTTATAAGTCCGGTTCTCAATGTTCTGCTTTTCTTGCCAACGTGGATACTCATTCTGATAAGACAGTGACTTTCAATGGTAATTCATATCATTTGCCAGCATGGTCTGTGAGCATCTTGCCAGACTGCAAGAATGTGGCGCTGAATACTGCAAAGGTTCATGTTTTTTCTCAGCAAATATATTTAGACTGGTTGAAACTATAAATCTATCTATCGTTTGTGACCTATGATTTGGTACTTTTGTGAAGTGATAATATTTGTTTTTTTGTTTTCTCTTACTTGGCCTACTAGTCGTATTAATGAAGTATACCTCTTTTTGTGACAGATTAATTCGGTAACAACGAGGCCATCCTTTTCAAATCAACCTTTGAAAGTTGATGTCAGTGCTTCTGAAGCATTCGACTCCGGTTGGAGTTGGATAGACGAACCAGTAGGTATCTCAAAGAATAATTCTTTTGCGAATCTTGGACTTTCTGAGCAAATAAATACCACAGCAGATAAAAGTGATTACTTGTGGTATTCCTTAAGGTATGTATTATATTGATCATTAGATCTTCAGTTTTTTTATTTTAATAGACTGCTAGTAGTGGCCAATTTTAAAAAATAATTGTCAACTTTTGCTTCCTACCATTTGGCAGCACTGATATAAAAGGTGACGAACCTTACCTTGCAAATGGATCAAACACAGTCCTCCATGTGGATTCCCTTGGCCACGCTCTTCATGTTTTCATTAATAAAAAACTTGCAGGTAAATGGAATTAATTGTGCATTTCAATGACCTTATAATTGTTCCTGCGTTGTTGCAATGGCTGATTCACGAGTGCTGTTTGAATCACTTTGTAGGAAGTGGAAAAGGTAGTGGTGGCAGTTCTAAGGTTTCTTTGGATATCCCCATCACATTGGTACCTGGGAAAAATACAATTGACCTGCTGAGTTTGACAGTAGGACTTCAGGTTCTGCTCCACTTTATACAATTTGTTCCTTCTATTTTTCTTGTGAGAAGTTATTATTGCCTGGATCTCAAAAACTTAATAGCACTCCGTGTTTCTTTTGTTTGATGAAAGTTTTAATATTTTTATTGTGATTAGAAATATTTTCAACTAACAAAATCTATAATGCAATCTATCAGAATTATGGAGCCTTTTTTGAGCTGAGAGGTGCAGGGGTCACAGGTCCTGTAAAACTGGGAAACCAAAAAAACAACATAACTGTTGATATCTCATCGGAACAATGGACGTATCAGGTTGGTTTCTTCAAACATCCTGGAGTTGAATTGTCTAATCCATAAAGGAACTTTTTATATATATTTTTGTTGCTGCCCCGGTTTTGGTTTCATAATTGATTTAATTCCTATGAAGCATAGACACGGTTACCGAAAAAAAAGCATCAGAGATATTGAAATATAGTAGTCAATAGAAAAGGTTGGTGGTGTGCCGGATTTAGATCGATCAAAGAAGAATATTAGGAGAAAAAAGTAAGAAAACAATCGAAGAACTTCCTTAGTTGAAGATATTCAAGTTGGTTATTTTTTGCATGATTTTGTTGGACCAAGTCTTGAACATGAATTATAGATGATTTCAGAGTTTTGTTTATTATTATTTTTCCATTTAGTTTTACGCTGGTTCGTTGGAAGTGTTTTTTTTTTAAATAGTTTTAATTTTTGGCTTGGAAAGATTAGATGAGCTGTCTTCTTTTTCAAAAAAAAAAAAAAAATTCCATCGTGTCACCTTCACAATCTGGGAGTAGAGTTGGATAGGCATCAGAGACCGATTCACAAGAGTATCTTTGATTCCTAGTTTAATTCAATAGATTTAAAGCTTGTTTTTTTTTTTTTTTAGTTTCTTTCATACGCATTAATGCTATAATTTCACCTTTATTTTGTCAGATTGGACTTGAAGGTGAAGATTTAGGTATGCCGAGTGGAAGTACTTCCCAATGGCTTTCACAACCTAACTTGCCTAAGAATAAGCCTTTGACGTGGTACAAGGTATGGTTATTTCATGTAATAAATCAATGAGTATGAAAATTGTGAGCATTTTTTCCTATTACAGATTGTGACTTAGTAGGAGGGTTTAGGGCATCAATCTTTCAATGCTTATATGGCATCAATCTGGAAAGAGTGTCTTGATTTCTTGCTTGTACTCATTATTTCTTGACACTGATAATTACAACATCTGTTGATCCAGACCACATTTGATGCCCCTGCTGGTAGTGACCCACTTGCTCTAGACTTCACAGGGTTTGGAAAAGGTGAGGCATGGATTAACGGACATAGTATTGGCCGTTATTGGCCATCATACACTGCCTCCGGTCAATGTACTTCATATTGCGACTACAAAGGAGCTTACAGCGCAAACAAATGCCTTAGAAACTGTGGCAAACCATCCCAAACTTTGTAAGTTTGTTCCAACTTAAAAGTAGAATAAGACATTGAGTTTGTTAGATGATATAATATTAAGTTTAACACCATAACTTTTAGGTCAATCGATAATTTAACACGATACCTGCCTAGATGGTCTCCTATATTTTAACATGTTATTTCCTCTACGATTAATATTAATCTTTGTTTGTTGATTTTCTACTCATTTTGCGTATTAGCAAGAGTATCATCTATTGTCATCTATTTGATGACATAATATTAAATTTACTTTCACTCAACTTAAATCGTTTATTGGTCGATGATTTAACTTCTACCTCTCATCTTACCTGATTCTTAGATACCATGTACCACAATCATGGTTGAAGCCGACCGGCAACATCCTAGTACTTTTCGAGGAAATTGGCAGCGACCCAACTCGATTGACGTTTGCATCGAAACAGTTAGGATCTTTGTGTTCTCATGTATCTGAATCTCATCCACCTCCAGTAGAGATGTGGAGCTCTGATTCAAAACAACAAAAGACAGGACCTGTACTTTCTCTAGAGTGCCCATCACCCAATCAAGTAATTTCTTCAATAAAATTTGCAAGTTTTGGCACTCCTCGTGGAACTTGTGGGAGCTTTAGCCATGGCCAATGCAGCACCCAAAATGCACTCTCCATTGTTCAAAAGGTCAGGCCTTTTCTATAGTATTACAGGGATACAGTGGAATTGGAATCTCTCATGATTTTTCTTTGCATATTGTTGAAGAATTATATACTGATTGATGCTTTACTTTCTCTGTACAGGCTTGCATTGGATCCAAAAGTTGTAGCATCGACGTTTCGATTAAAGCGTTTGGCGATCCGTGTAGAGGAAAAACAAAGAGCTTAGCTGTGGAAGCCTATTGTCAATAAACAAAGGTGTGCTTGACAACATTGGGTGAGAATTTAAAACATATAATGTCTAATTCCTTGTAAAACTAAAGGAAGAGAGACAACTAAAAGAAAGGAAGAAAAAATAGTAAAAGGAAGAATAAAAAATAAAAAAAAAAAGAAAGAAAAGAAAAGGAGACTTGAAGAGAGGGGAAAAAAAAGAAAAGGAAAAATGATCAGAATTGGGTGGATTATTTCTTGCAAAAGGAAAATAAAAGCCATCATATTTGATCAATGTTATAACCAATAAAAGGTTATTTGTGGGAGAAAGCTCTCTTCTAATGGATATTTTTAAGCTTCCCATTCTTTTTGTGTTCTGTTTCTTTTAATCTAATTCTGCTCAAAATAGTAACGTTTACAAATATAAATAATAAACTAAAATATTTATAACATATAACAAAATTTTAGATTATATCATTTTTACTAGTGTATCAATGTTATCGATTAACACTATAGATACTTGCAAATCTTTTAAAATGATAATAAAAACAAATGGAATGAGCCTTAGCACAAATGAATTAAAATACTTACAAATAAAGTTAACTACAAATCATGTTGGATGGTCTATTGTATTTTTAGCAGTTTTGTCAATAATGTTACATAAGATGCCTATATTTATACTTAAATTTTATGTCTAATAAAGTACTAAACATTCAAGCAATGTAGTATTTATATATGAATTTTAGAAAACTTCAAATTTGTGGAAGGGCAGTTAAATTAGAGAATTTTGGAGTATTTATGAATAGTTCCACATGTAGTTGGATAGTAAAACCTGATGGTTAATTAAGTTATTCTTAAAATGTGTACAAAGCATAAAACACTCCATTTGCAAATCCAAGCAGCACAAAACAATACTCTTCTGCCAAAATGTAAGAGACTGGAATCTCACATATAGATAGGTAACCTATTTTTATGGCAATTGTCTTAGGTAAAAGCCTTTTGAATGAAGTAGCCATACTCAAACTTAAATTTATTCTTTTCTCTTGGAGAAAGACAAAATAACATCTTATGCTTGAGGAACATAAGCGAATCAAATAAATTGGCTTCCCACTGCCACATTTGCAACACCATCAACCACATTTTGTTTTGAATTCTCTAATCTAAACATTGCAAATTTTAAAAAATAACTTTTTAATGTTTTCGTTCAATTCAGAATTTGAATTTTAAGTTTTTAATAGCAAAATTATATTAAATACATATAATATTTAGAAATATAATAATAATTATATAATTTTTTAGGTTAAATTACAAATTTAGTCTCTATACCTTTAAAAGGATAAAACTTAGTCTCGAGTTTATAATTAGAATTTAGTCTTTTTGGTTTAATAAAATTATAGAAAATAGTCTTTGTTCATAGGGATCCCTATTTATGCAAGTTGTCAAATCATAAATTATGATATTTTATCAAACTATAAGCTAAATTCTAGCTTTCTCCACTAAAATCACAATTTAACAAATTTTTTAAATATAAATTACATTCATAAATATAAATAATAATATATTAATTTGTGATATATTTGATTGAAATGAGGAATTTCATTTTGATGATATTATTGAATAATAAACAGTGCTCTCGTTAGGTTCCTCTTGCTATCTAATTCATTATGCCGAAAGCTCCCACTATGTTGTCATGAGAACTATTTTAGGATAGTTTTTCTTTCAACTCAAAAGAATTACTACTGTTAATGATTAATATGTGGATTCTCCATACACATATGTACTAAATTCTTGGAAATTTGTAGCATAATGTTCCCACACCCTACCTGCTATGGTTAAAAAAAGAAGAAACCTATGTGGAACAAACAAAGGTACTTTCTAAGCTTGTAATTATATGAGCACTTTGGAGTTATAAATATTAGAGAGGAGAGAGAGAGAGAGAGAGAGAGAGAGAGAGAGAGAGAGGAGAGGGAAAAAGCAAGGGGGATAGTGCAATGAGAGTGGTTGATAGAATAAATGCATAAAGTTGTTGAAGAAATTATTCTCTTTTGTACTCTCTGCTTCACATTTTTTTACCACTTCTCCTTTCAATACTTACATTTTTTTTTATTGTTTTCTTACTAAGTGTCAGACAGCTAATATTCCTAAATAAAACCAATGTACTTTTTTTTTTCTCTTCTTTTTTGAAATGTTTTGAACTTTTGATATAATTTTATGCCAAATTACAATTATACAATTATCTTCTCAAGTTTTCAAAGATAGTTGGGACAAAAACTATATTAGATTATAATAATTAGGGATGTAAGAATATGAGTTGAACTCGAATAACCTGAACTATCCAACCTATATTATAAGGGTTGGATTGGATTAGGTTAAAATAATGGTTGGATTGGGTCTCAGGTTGGAGGGTTAAAATATTTTGTTCAACCCAACTCAACCCGAATTAATATAATATAAATTAATTAGGTATATAAACTTTGAATTTATTGTATGAAATTTTGAATTATGTATGTTTGAAATTTAAATGTAACACTTTTGAACTTTTATAACCATTAGAAACTAGAAATGGAAAGAAAAAAAAAAACTATACAACCGACAACCCAACCCATATTTTAGGAGTTGGGTTGGGTTCGATTAGAAACTAAATTCCGATTATTCGGGTTGCCAACCTAAATAACTCGAAATTATGGGTTGGGTTGAGAATGTCTCTCAACCCAACCCGATTTCACCCCTAATAATCATCATCTATGGTTGTAGTAAACACTAGAGTCTTTAACTCAAGCCTAAATTACTATATGATATTACATGAAGAGCCTAATTTTCTAATAAATTCACAAATGTTCTAAATAGGCCTCCATATTACACAAACGTATGGCCCAAATTACTCTAATACTCATTTCTATAATTTAATTGATTTATAACAAATATATAAAAGAAAAAAAATCGTGGGATACGATTTTAGAAAGAAGTGGAAAACCATTTAATACTTTCCTTCTACGAAAATGGTCATTTACTCCTTCCAACGTGGGTTACAGTTTTTACAAAGAACTTTTAGAGAGCTCGGAGGTGAAGAAGAAGACATTCGACGGCCGACAAATACAAAACTTCTCGGACAGAATCTGGGGAGAAATTTTGAGGTTAGTATTGTATGTATTCAAAATATATGAACATTAGGTATATTTTAGATATTCAATTAAATAGGCAATCAAACAAAAATGTAGTTTTAAATGTGATCATTCTAGGGTTTATTGAGATTTCGGCAGTGAAGAAGAAAAGTTTCGACGGCCGGCAAATACAAAACTTCTCGGACAAAATCTAGGTGGAAATATCGAGGTTAGTATTATATATATTAAAAACATATGAAACATTAGGTATATTTTAGATATTCGATTAAATAGGCAAACAAACGAAAACGTAATTTTGAATGTGATATATTCTAAGGTTTATTGATATTCCGACGATGAAGAAGAAAACTTTCGACAACCGGTAAAGACATGATTTTTTAAACAGAATGTGGGTAGAAATTTGGAGGTTACTAATGTATATTAGGCATATTTTAGATAATCGATTAAATAGCCAAGCAAACGAACATGTAGTTTTGAATGTGATACATTCTACTGTTTATTGAGATTCACGGTTAAAAAAATTCTTGCATTGTGATACATTTTAGGGCTTCACGAAAAGGTAGTATAAGTATATTTAACTTACATTGTCATTTAAATACGTAACAAAAACTTACTCTGTGTTGATTTACTATATGTTACTATAAAGTATTATTGTATATAATATGAGGTATATATATACTAAATTACATAACAGAACTATATATTAAAATACATTTATAAAGGAATCAAATGCATTTATTAAGGAAAACTATGTATGTATGATCATGTTGTCTACTAGTGTTTTAGTAATATTTACTATATAAACATATAATTTAAACACAAAATCTATAGGAATTATGTATAAAGTATTATTGTATATAATATGATGTATATATACTAAATCACACGACATAACTAATATATATTACGAATATATTAATTTATAAAGAAATCAAATACATTTATAAAGGATAACCATGTATGTGTAATCATGTATTTTACTACTATTTTAGTAATATTTATTATATAAACATATAATTTAAACACAAATTCTGTTGGATGAAAATAAGAAAAAATTCGGATTTCATACTGTATATATATAATATGAGGTATATATACTAAATCACACAACATAACTATTATATATTACGAAAATATTAAAGTACATTTATAAAGAAATCAAATACATTTATAAAGGATAACCATGTATGTGTAATCATGTATTTTACTACTGTTTTAGTAATATTTATTATATATACATATAATTTAAACACAAATTATGTGGGATGAAAATAAGAAAAAATTCGGACTTCTTACTGTACATAATTATATGTCATATTGTATATATGATGTGGTATATATGTGTAAGGATCATCTAGGTAAAGTACGAAATTTGAAGAAAAAGGAAAACAAAAGTAATTGCTTGTAATTTAAAGAAAGCGAAAGTAATTGAGGAAGCAACTAACCGGAAGTTGTCTATAAAACAAAATTTCGAACAAAACTGAAGAACCAAAATGAAGAACGTTATTGAGAATGCCAAAATTATGGAAGAAACGACAAAAATTGATTTATGAAAGAAAACTTGCCGGCGCCAGACTTTTTTTCTTAAAATCTTCGCAGGTGATGCAAAAATGGTATAATGTTATGTTTAATTGTTAATTTTTTCCATAATAGAAAAGATTTGATTTTATATTGAATTAATAAAATATTTCTAATTAATTTCATTTTTAAATTTATACATTAATTACTAGGTCAAAAAAAGAAGTTATCATTTACCTAATAAATTTAGTATAATATAAATAAGGAAATCATTTTGATTTAAATTAAAAAATTATATATAATTAATAATTATTATAGGGTTATAATTGTTCTACAAATTTACGAAAACTTAATCAAGAAAATAAATAATAATTTAGTACATTTGTGAAACTTCCTAGTAGATTTTGGTTTTTTGTCTAAATCTTTCTAAATACTATTTAAAC
This sequence comes from Cucumis hystrix, assembly GCA_025688845.1. Taxonomy (NCBI): domain Eukaryota; kingdom Viridiplantae; phylum Streptophyta; class Magnoliopsida; order Cucurbitales; family Cucurbitaceae; genus Cucumis; species Cucumis hystrix. The sequence continues at coordinate 14,136,750 of CM046894.1, forward strand.
TCACTAATTAACTATTTAAATCTTTCAAGTCCATCTATTTGCTATCTTATTTACTCTTTGCTAGAAATTTTACTATGATACCTTCATTATTTTTTTTAAATTTTTTACTACAATGTTTACTACGTCTTTCTGAAATTAAAATAATTTACACACCTCAAACACATACTATTATAATCTAAACTAAAATAATTTACACTCCAAACACCATTTTAATTTTAAAAATTAAGTAATAATATTTATATACATGCTAAAATTAAGTCTATTGGACCTTTAAATTTACATTCTATATATAAGTTTGTGGTTTCAATTTTTATCATTCATGGACTCAATTTCTATAACTATCGTAAACTCGATCGAGGGTTAAATTTTAATAGTTGTAGAAGTTTTAGGGTCCAATTTTTATAATTGAAAGTTTAAGGATGTGATTATAATTAACTATGATCATACTTTAAAAGTGATTTTTGTAATTTGTCCTTAAATTTTATTGAGTTCAAAGTTGATTAGTTTGAAAAGTTCATTAGTGTATTTAAGATACATAGTTGTTTTAATCTTGATTTAAGAGAGTGTGAGGGAGTTATTTAAAATATGTTAGAGAAAGGAAGAATAAGATGAAGTTTTTGAATAAATGTATAAACTTCCATATTATTGAACACATTGATGGATGAATCCTATCTTTAGCATTGTGTTAGTTTAATTCTATCCAATTCTCAATTTGGTGGTCTAAACATCCATTAGTTTTAACCTTTTTGCAACTCTCTCTCTTTAGGGTTTTGTTCTCTTTAATTTAAATATTGTTTTGACAAAACTTTAGTTTGATCTATTAACTTGTGATGTGTTAATTTAGACCTTAAAAGTTTCAATTTCATTATAAATCGAATCATAAATTAAAATAAGAAAGCAAAACTCTTCATAAATATATTAATTTCAATAAAATAATGAAAACCTATAATTCTTGTAATTATTCTCCGAGTCTTACAAATGATTCGATTTAAATCATTTATTAAGATTACCTTTTTAACACCTATTAATGCATCAATAAATATGTGTACATTTCTAAATGGGAGTCTAAATTTATAGATTTATTCATTGAAGTTGGTTTAACTCATAACATTGTAATTATCGGATGAGGTTTATGGATTGAATGTCGAGTGTGTTTGGTTTAGATTATAAAGTGTTTAATTTTGTCAAAAAACTATTTTGAAAAAAATTGTAGTGTTTGGCAAATTAAAATAATGCATTTTTTAAAAATTCATTTATAAAATAATCTATTTTGGAGAAATCTTTAAAAACCAAATTCACATATAAACACTTATAAAAAAGTAATTTTAAACTCATTTTCAAAAAAATGTTTAAAAGGAAATGTATTATTGAAAAACATTTTTTTCTTAATTCAATCCAAACGGACCCGAAGTGATGCTATCTAAGTAGAAATATTTTATTTTGTTTAGGGGAGATGATTGTAATATTGTTATATATAGTAGATATCCATTCGACACCCCTAGTTTTATTAGTGCTCATATTAGAAATATTTTATCAAACTTAGGAAAATTAAATAAAATAGCACAATTTAAGAAATGAACTAAAAATATAGCACAAGGCGGATAAAATATCTATAAGAATAGCAAATGTTGATCAATTAGCTGGTAATATTTTTTAAACTACTCTTAATTGGCTATCATTAATAGAAGTTATCACTGATAATGATAGCAACTGATAGCCCATTTCCCAAATTGAAAGTTATCTTTGATATCATCAATTAATGATAACACTTTATAGCAACAAACAATAATTGTTATCACTGATAGTTATTATCAATGATAATATAGCTTTCAATTTAAGAAAATTGTGAAAGAAGCACTCGTAATGGTGACAAAGATCTGATTCTCATGGATAGCAAATATCTATGATATTCACTACTTGTAGCTATCAGTGATAGCAAATGATTGTAACTATTGGTGGCTATCAGTTATAGCTTTCAATGTGAGAAAATTGAAAATAAATATGTGAAACAATCATTTCTCAAATTGAAAGCTATTATTGATAGCAACAATTAGTGATAGCGCTTTTAATTTTTAATATTCAGAACAAAGTGTCAAAAAGTAGTGGCTGCACACGCAGTACAAGAGAAAGAGTTTTTGTCGACGTCAAAATTGCCGATGCGGCACATCGTTAGGTAGGGCATTAAAGTCGACGCCAAAAATGAACGATAACTTATAGGGTCTATCTGAACCCCATAAAAGTATGGAGTCGGGATAAATAGCTTATCTTGACTCTGTTTAATTAAAGGTTGGCATAGACCCTTTATGTCGACCCTTTATTTGGCCATCGAGAAAAACCCGAACTTTAAAACCCTAGCTTTCGTATCGACACTTCACATATGTAGTAGCCGTCCATCTCTATCAAGTTTTCTTTATGTGCTTTGTCGTTGCAACAACCCCACCCCCTCCCCTGCGGCCTCTTCACAATTTTCAGTTGCGATACCCCTCCTTGCCGCCACCATTGCATAACCTCTTCTCTTTCCACAATCCATTTCTCTCATACTCCCCCATGTTTTGTTATTGTGACACTCTCCCTCCCCTTCATGGTTTTCATTTCCACCGCCCATCTCTCTTAAAATCTCCCTCTATTTTTACAACACCTCTCCGACACGACTTTCACTTCCAACCCTTACCATCTCTCTTGTTCACTGTCAATAAGTTTTTTCTTCTTCATAGCATGTTTCATCCATTCGTTTCTTGAAACCATATGCGTAAAAGTTGTCACTACTATAAAAAAACATTCTCTTAACCTTTTTCAATAGTCAAGAATTATTACTCTTGACAATTTTAAAGTCGTTCCTGAAGCCAGCGTCAAGAAAATAAAAGTTAATGAAAGCTAATAAATGTCAAGAATAATAAATGTTGACATTTTATAAAAGTCAAGTATACAAATGTTCCTGACATGTAAAAACTGTCAAGTATGTTGATGTTAACGACCTTTAAAAACTGTCAAGACCTAAGGTCCTTGACATGTATCAAAACGTCAAAAGTGTGAGTGTTCATGACATTTAAAAACCGTCAAGAGTTATTATCTACTTGATGCGAAAAAACTGTCAATAAATTGATTGTTTATAACATTAAAAAAGAATGCCAAGAATATACTCTTGTTTATGACTGTTTATGACATTTAAAAAATGTAAATGTTAAGTTTGTTTCAAATTTTTTTAAAGTATAATTCAATTATAGTTTTGTTCCTATATTGCCCTTGTAATCCTTGTAGTGAAATGTTCATATGAATTTTTCACCATATGAACATTTCACCATATACATATGAACATTTTGAAAACTTTACATATTTGTTTGATACCATCATATGCAAAACATTTACTTCTATGAAAGATTTTTGTAAGTTAATATGGACTACAATTCTAGTTCAAGAGACACAAACTTAATTAAAGAAGCTTGTAATTCAATGACCTTGGATGATCTTGACTTCAAATACAAATTTGGATTCCTCAACCTAAACCAAAATACAACAATGTGTCAAGTTAAAATAGGTTCACATAACAATATTTTATCTAATAGTGAAAATGAAAGAGATGTGACTCAATACTAAACGTAAAAATAAAATAGAACATAGAATTGTGAGCAAAATAATGTATGAGAATATTATGCAACAAACATAGTACGACGTATTCACAACATTTATCCATACTCGTAAACCAATGAGGAGAAAGACCTAACGAAAACTAACTCTTTAGAATTTTCGTTGAAATCTTATTTTGTCACTCACCCATATATTTTGGTCTCCACTTCTTTCTTCTCTCCTTCTGGATTCCTCTTCTCGCCCAACGTTTCCCTCGACCAGTCATTGAGTATCTCAATTCTCTTCTTCTCCATTTTATCCGAACATCTAATTTTTTCCCGAAGAAAAACTTTCTTCTCTCTGTTTGGCCTTGGACCCTTTTTATAGTGACCTCTCACATCCAAGGGTTGCTTCATTACTTTACATGTGTATCTTTGCTGATTCGCTATGTCATGCAACCAACTAAAACTTGACACGTAGGCTAAAATATGGTAGCGATTGAATGTTCCCTTGAGACGCCAACCTTATCTCCTTGGAAAACCAAACTTCTTTAAATTACCTGACTTTCTTTATCTCCTCGAGAAGCCGCAAACATTTATTTCTTTTCATAGGGCCGTCAACCCTTGTCAACAAGAGACCTAAGACTTCCATAAGACAAGTGCTTCTTCTCGCATTGCGGTATCAAATCCCTAACTCTCAACATCTACTATAGGCCTTTTCTCACCACTCATTCTTGTCGCGTCGCCTACATTTGGGCAATTTAACTTAGACATGTATTTCTCTCATCGTGGCCCTTTTTCCTCCTTTTATGCTCTTCCTTGTGCACTCCACTCTTATCTGAGTGATTTCTCCGCAATGATTCTCCCCGACAGAACTTCCTTCTTTGGGTCAAGTTGTGTACGCATACTCCTTCCATAGAGCATATTCTATGGTTAGAATTTTCTTCATTGTGTCGCTATCGCAGGGTCTTTGTTGCGTTGGTGGTACACGATCATGGCTTTACACCACGCCAATTTCTCAAGCTCCTTGTCGCATGACACCAAATGAGTTAAAAGGAATTGAATAATCAACTGCAAGAAGTGTAAGATAAAGTTTATATACGACCTAGTAAGAGTAACTCGCCTTGGAGAACACCAGTATTGTTTGTGAAGAAAAATGATGGTACCATGAGGCTATGCATTGACTACAAACAATTGAATAAAGTGGTCATTAGGAATAAGTATCCTTTGCCGCATATAGATAACTTATTTGACTGGTTAAAAGAAGCCTTATTATTCTAGAAAATAGATTTACATTCAGGTTATCATCAGCTTAAGGTCAAGGAGTCAAATGTGTATAAGATTGCCTTAAGAACGCATTATAAAGTGTAAAATAGTTTGTTTTTTATTATTCTTAGAAAAAAAAATTTTAATTATGCATAGGCCACACAAAAATACGTTCGAAATTTGTACAACCACACAAGTTATTTGAAGTACAAATTGTTTTTTCCTATACAAATAGGATAATTGTTTTTGTAACACCTCAAAATTTTAAGAAACTTATTATGGTGTTACATTAATTTGAAATTGGAAGTCAATTTTTTTTTTTTTTGTGTAATGTGTTAATTAAATATATGTACATGGATATGTATATTTAATTAAAGATTTTGGATTTTGGTGGATAATGTTATTAATTATGACAAGTGACCGCAATACTCCTAAGTCGTTCGAGAATTAGAACTTTTGAGGATGAAAGTTGAAGATTGTAACACCTCGAAAATTAAGGTAGTTTTTGGAGATAATTATCAATTTTAAAGTTGTCCTATTTATTTATCTTTATTTCTTTTTTTAAAAAATTGTTAGTACCCACGGGTCACGTTTTCAAATTATTTTGATTAGTTGGTCAATTTTATGTCTTCAAAGATTTTTGGATGATTAATTTTATAAAAGAAATTAGTTTTCCCTTTTCAAGAAAGTGTAAATGGTTATTTGTCCTTAAGTAATGACCTTTACTTAGTTTAAAAGTTTGGATCCGTTACAGTTTTAAATAGCAAAATTGTCGACAAACATTAACAAAATGTCACTCTCGGCTATATTTGATAAATATTTTGATTTATTTTGTTATATTTAAAAATGACTTATTTTTTCAATATATTTGAGAAAAAAAAAGAGTGAATAAATTAAAACACAAAATTAATTAGTTCTCAAACATTGGTTTAATTTTATTTTTCAGTAGAAAAGAGGTTGAAACATTCAAAAAAATATATGATGGATTGGACTAAATTTGAAGTTTGTGGATGTTATTAAGTGTAACAATTGACTAATAGGGGTCGGAAGGCCCAATTTGCATAAATGATTAAATGAGAAACGGTCAATCAAAAGTCTTCTAACAAAAACAAAATATATATTCATATATATATATATAGTAGTAATAATAATAATAAAAAGAATGATAAAATAAACTAACAGCCTAATTTGTAATATATGCATATACTCAAATTCTTTGGTTGAAGAAAACAAAAGAAAGACCCCACAAAATAGGTCTCTCTCATTTAATTATGAGAGTGATTTTTATTTTTTACACCTTTCTCCATCTTCTTCCCCCACCTCCTTAACTCACCTTTATGATTCAGCAGTTGAGCTCCGTTGACTTCTCTTCCTATTTCTATCCTTAAACCTTCTTTCATTTCATATATATCTCAACGATAATAAAATGTTCTTTCATCAACAACACACTAATAATCTCTATCTTCTTCCATGGCCGTCTCTATAACTAACCAAGTTTCTCCTACTACAACCCTCCTTTTCTTCCTCTTTCTCTTTCTCTTTCTCCTTGGTGTTCGTGATTCCTTGTCGTTTTACGAACCTATCGACAATATACCCCTTGATTGTGGTTCCCATGGAACCTTATCGAATGAGTACCGCATCTGGTTTGGAGACATCAACTCAAAATTCTTCCCTTCCGATCATGAACAAAATGGCGCATCCATGACTTCAACGGCAGATGCACCGTCCATTTCAACCATCCCTTACATGACAGCTCGACTCTCTCGCTCCCCATTCACTTACTCTTTCCCGGTAACCCCCGGTTAGAAATTCATTCGACTTTATTTCTACTCTGCTAATTACCAACAGTTCGATCGCTCTAAAGCTGTATTCTCTGTTAGAGCTGGTCTCTTTACCCTCCTTCGTGATTTCAATACTTCTGTCAATGCTGATGCTTCTAATAACAATGAATTTTTTCGAGAATTTTGTGTGCACGTAGAGGAAAATGATCAGAAATTAAACCTTACATTTACTCCTACAAATCAAGATTCGTATGCTTTTATTAGTGGGATTGAGATTCTATCCATGCCCTCTAATCTTTATTATACACCATTGGACTCCAACGACGATGGTGGTCGAGGATTAAAGCAAGTTGGCCAAAATAAGTTTTTCCCCATTGAAAACTACACATCTCTTGAGATGGTGTATCGAATTAATATTGGTGGAAAATTAATCTCCCCTATGGAGGACACTGGAATGTTCCGAACATGGTCCAACGAAGAAGAGGGTAATTTTTTGAAACCGTCTATGGCAAAGTATGATGCTCGACCTACTAACATTAGTTTTCGTCCTAATTACAGTAGTAAAGTTCCAACATACACCGCACCAGAAGATGTGTATCGAACTGCTCGAACAATGGGACCCGATAAGACAGAGAATAAGAGATATAACCTGACATGGGAGTTTCCTATAGATCCTGGATTCTTGTACATGGTTCGTCTTCATTTTTGTGAGTTTCAGATAGAAATCAATTCTATAAAAGATAGAGTGTTCTTGATTTATATAAGAGACACGATCGTTGAGCAATCTGCTGATATGTTTCGATGGGCTGGAGGAAGGGAGATTCCATATCATAGAGATTACGTTGTACTAGTATCGAAAAATGACAAAAAGAAGGTGAATCTCTCTGTTACCCTCCAAGCAAATCCAGATGACTCTAAGACTAGGTACACTAACGTGATCTTAAATGGAATTGAAATCTTCAAATTAAATGATACAGATGGAAACCTTGGTGGAAAAAATCCAGATCCACTTCCCACTACCCAAACCCAATCTTTTCCACCACCAAAAAATCATTTAGAAAGAAGTAAAATGGCAGCAATTATAATACCTATCGTGGTTGGAGGTGTGGTTGCAATGATATTGGTTATGGGTTTGTTTGTTATTTGGCAACGTAAGACATTTATGGATCAAAGCTCTAGCAATGGAACTTCGTGGTGGGATCTTTACTCCATATCCACTAACATATCTAGTGGTCAATTTGTTTCACACGCGGTTGGAGATACGCATGTAAGTTTATGAAAACATTTTTTTTTGTATTTTCTACATTTAATTGTCAGTTCATAACTTAAAACTTATGGTGCAGAATCAAATGCTGAAACTCCAGTCCCAACCCACCTCAGAAGGTTCTCAATCACTCTCTAGAGACGAGATATGCCAGACCGTTTTGGATAGACGATCGAGTTACTTAAAAGGTCTTAGTTGTAGCCCCAATCCCATGTCCAGAAAGAGTGATAGCAGCTCTTCGTCTTCATATGAGCAAGACATGCACTCTAGAGAGGTTAACAAACTAAGAGCTAGCCTTGAAAACGCTAAACGATTAATTGAAGAACAACAAATAACATCAAAGTTACATGCCCGACAAATTGAAGAAAATGCCCAACAAATGGAACAAATGAAGAAGATGATTGAGAATATGAGTCGAGCACAAAGAGAACCTTGAACACTTGATATATATATATATATATATATTTACTTTCATGTCATTGTAGCTAGGACTTGTGGGAATATAGGAGATAATACATTTTTTTCCTCTTTTTTATGTAATTTCTAAGAAAGAATTGGTAATAGTTGAATATTTGGATTTAGTTTCTTATATAAATACAATTTTGTATTTTAATATTTTTTATTATTATTAATTTTGCATTAATTGTCTTTTAGAATTGTATTGAATTTAAATCGAATTAGAACCCAAAAGAGTACCTCACGAAAAAAAATGAATATAATAATTCAAAATATATCCCGACGCACAAAATGCTTCACGAATGAGGCTCTTATCCTAACGTCAAGAGCAACGCGTTGGGCAAATCGTCTTCAACACCACGTTGGAAGTCTCGTATTGTCGACGTAGGGAGGGTACGTCGAAATTAGTCCCCTATTGCCGACGCAGGAAGGGGACGTCGAAAGTCCCCGAAAGTCCCATATTGTCGACGTGCTCTATCCGTCGACATTGACGACGTTGAGAGTAAAGCATTCCTGACGCCTCCCCATTCGTGTGTCGGAAAGCCTCCCCCGACGCACAACTATCGACTTCCTTCCCGATAACACCATATACGTCGGGAGATCCTTTCTCGACACCTTTGGTTATACATACCAACGCTTTGCCTGCGTTCAATACAAGAAATTTTAATTACGATAGCATAAAAAAATGTTAACATAGACTTTCGATAGTGTTTTCAAAATGCTGTCGTAGCCCATGTTATTGAAAATCCATGACTTTTCCATAGCATTTTTACAATGCTATAAAAAAAGGCTATAAAAAGTTTGTTGGGATAACACATGTTTGTTGCTATAAAAACTTTTCATAGCGTGAAAAAAAGCAAAAAAGTTTTGATAGCATTTTTTATTGCGATGGAAAAGCGCTATCAAAACTTCAATAACATTTTTAATGATATTGAGAAAACGCTATAAAATTATATTTGTAGCATTTTATATATACTGTCCTACTCAATGTTATTGAAAGTATTCGACTTTCCATAGCGTTTTTGTAGAGCTATGAATAGCATAATAGAAAGTTGATATATGATAGCTTTAATTCAATGTTATAGAAAAATTCCATTATATTTAAAGTACTATAAAAAGTTTTTATAGCAATAAAAAAACGTTATAAAAGATGTTCTATAGCTATTTTATATACGTTATTGAAAGTCTCTTATTTTTATTAGAACATTATTCATCAATTTGAATGTTAATGAACTTTTTTTTGTTATACAATTTGTTTTGCAATTAATATTGTAAAATCAAATTATAACCATATACATATTTATATAATGCCTAGTCGAAGAAAAATGTAATTCACATTTCAATAAAATCTACGATAATAATTATAATGAAAATCTTCAAATTTATAACATACAAAAGAAATTGTTTAATAGGAAATTTTGAGACCAATCACAAATTGCCATATCATTTATTAAATTAATGGTGAAAAGTGCAACTAATTAAATTTGGAACTAACTAAAAAATTGATATGTATCCCAAATTCAAATTGAAAACATAAATTGGTCAATTTTGATAATGCCACATGTTTTCATCATAACCGTTGGATCAAATTAATTATTTTGGTTCAATTAAATATAATTTACTTGGACTAAGTTCCATTGAGCCCAAAAATAAACTTAATTGATCCCAAATGGTAAATATGACCCAAATCTATGTGATTGAGCCCATAGGTCTGGTTCATGAACCAACCAGACTCAAGTCCATAAAGCTCACCAGAGAACTCTATAAATAGAGGAGTTCTCCTCTTCTTTTGTAAGGGGTTGGAAACTTTTGATTCCAGAAGGTCCACAGAGAATTCTCCCAAGAACTAAAAGACTCCCTAACTCCTGAAGTCGACCATCCTATTTGAAGCTCCTCTGAAGATAGAAGCTTTCTTCCAAGACTCCAACTTCCCTTGAAGATTGAAGATGCTTTGAAGATACAAGCTTTTTTCCAAGGCTCCAACATCAAACACGTGCTCCGCTTCCTCCAAATCAAGCGTATGCATCCAATCGAGAGAGAATCAGAGGATCAAATTCTAGAGATTGAACTGCATCGCAACAAATCAACAAAGATACAACATCAACTCAACTCCACGAATCAAATTTCTTCGAAAATCTCATGCGAACAAAAATAAAGGACTGTATTCATTCAAAGTGTTCCAACGAAACTTTCATACGTTTCTTTTCCTTCATCATGATGGGTTCAAGTCGAAGCTCCATTCTCTAGCTTTGGATTTTTCTTGAGAGAGATTTCAACTACATCCACGAGTTAAGGATTCCATTAGTGTTCACCATCAAGCCCTCCAATGAAAAAGCATATAAATGATAAACAAAAACAAAAACAAAATCATAGTGTCAGATCAGGATTTAGAACAAGCAACGAACAATCCAATCCATAGATGGCTCAACTAGTATCCTAAACAAAAAGAAACAAAAAAAAGTCTCTAAACTTCACCTAAAACCATTTTAGTCCTGTAAATATTCTAACCTTAAACAATAATCCTAAATGCAAACTTCATGAACAACATATCATATTTTTTTCTATAAGAAAATGAAGTATGAAATAAAGAAAAAACCATGTGAGTGACCAAATAAATTCATAGCAACTAAAAGAATTATAGGATGAAGAGTCGTAAATCTTAAACTTCTTATATTCCTACCTCTAAACCAAGAAAGATTATTGCAAGATCCACATGCTACTTTACTTCATTTCCTGTGCACTAAGGAGTTAAATATTTAATATTGTTGATAACATAAAAATATGGGAAAATAAACCGAGAGAATGAACTTTTTTATGAAAAGAACCAAATTTACATTTAGATTTAAAATAATAATAATAAAAAAAAAGAGTATCCATAAGGACCATAACCAAGCCCAAAAAAAGAGGAATCAAACTATAGAAAAGGATATACCAAAAAGTAGGAGTGAAATCGAGTTGGGTTGGGAGACATTTCCAACCCAACCCATATTTTCGCGTTATTTGGGTTGGCAACCCGAATAACCCGAATTTAGTTTCCAACCCAACTCGTAAAATATGGGTTGGGTTGTCAAGTTGTATAATTTTTTTTTTTTCGTTTCTAGTTTCTAAGATTGAAGATCTGGTGAAGATCGGAGACCAAGAGTCAGAGATCGGAAACAGATGAGGGATTCAGATCTGAGATCGACCTGTGGAGGAGATGGACGGACAGGTCTTGGGTTGGATCTAAGATGTTGGAGGAGATGGATGGAGCTGAGATGGAGGAGGAGACGCAGGAGATGCTGCCACGAGCGAGGGAGAGTAGGAGAGGTGAACTGGTGAAGCGTGCGTTGCGCGAGGGAGAGGCGGAGAGTCGTGATTGTGAGGGACGCAAAAAACCTAATTTGTTTTTTTATTAAATAATATGTATGTGTGTATATAATTCAGGTTGGGTTGGGTTGAACCAAATTTTCAACCCTCCAACCCGAAATCTAACCCAATCCGAAAAAATCAAAATTTTTTAACCCAACTCAACCCATATTTTAACCTAACCCAATCCAACCCTTGTAATATGGATTGGGTAGTCTGGGTTTTATTCGGGTTCAACCATATTTTGACACCCCTACCAAAAGCAAAACATGTAGGTTTTTTAAAAAACTAAAAATTGTGCATGGGTGATTCTTAAAAACTAATGACAGAAAACTGTAGAACAAGATTTGAAATGTTATTGATTAAAAAAGTGTATACTACAAACACACACTCTATAGCCTCATTCATCAATTTTTGTATGAATTCCATGGTGTCCTTGGAAACCTATAACTACATCAAAGTTGAGTCTCGAGGAAACATAATTTCAAGAAGATGATTGTAAAATTGAAGAGAGGATCAGTAAATGATTAAGGATTAACATCACATAAACACCGACAATTACATATCTCCCAAATGTTTTAAGAGTAACCCTGAATCACCTTTTGAGCTTTTTCCCTAGCCGAAGCCTTCTTCAACTCAACCTCAACTATAGGTACATCATCAACAGTCTCCCCCAAAAGTTTATGAAACAAAAGGTCAACCACATTAGCATTAGGCTTAAACTTATAAGATAGGATGGTTTCCCTAACAGAAAGATAGCATGGATATAAAAGAGTAGTGCATGAACAAACCTTTTATTTCCCTAACAATTTGTTGATATAATACATATGATACCCATCAAAATCTAGAGCATACAAATTTATGTAGAAAACTAATAGGGGTGGTTAAATCACCTTACACTTCAACTTGTAGAGAATCTCCAGCTCAAGAGCAGCAGACTGTTTATCCAAAATTTCTCTGACACTTTCTATGCAAGACTAATATATCATAGGTGAAGAATATTAGAACATAAAAAGAAACACTTCATTAAACTAACAACGAGGTATAAGTAACTATAATTATTTTGGGACATCTTTAAAATTGACAAAGAATTAGGATGTTACCTCATAAGTCTCTTGAGCAACCAATGTGAATCTCCTGCACATCACAAAAATGCTCCATAAGTTAGAAAATCATGCAAGTGCTGCACATTTTGCACAATTACAGACAGTGAAGGATACACCCATTGCACTTGTCTTAAAAAGGTCTTTATCGTGGGGTTTCCAAGTTCAAATTCTAGTCACAATTAACTAATTATTCAAATTCAACGAGATGAAAAACATATATACATAAACTCGAATTTTTCCAATTGCATTAAGATCTAGAGATCATTTGGGTAGAATAATTAACTTTCAAGTACCTAGTTAATTATTCAATTTGTTCAATCCTAATTAAGTCGAGTAGGAGCAATACTCATCTAATAGGATCAGTGAGCTAATCTAACCAATTGCTTTCACCAATTGCTCCTTAAGTTATCCATTTTAGAATTTGAGCCCAAATTTTACAGTTTCATATTAGGCTATTAGGCATGATTGTATTTAAATCCCTCCGTTTTCTTATAATTGAATTTTAGTTATTTCCATCTTTTACTCCTTGTTTTTACAATTTCAAATCCATAAAAAAAAAAAAAAAAAAGTATAGGGTTACTTTGGTTTCTATATAGTTGCAATTTTGAGAAAAATTTTGATGTTTAAAAGAAGTTTAGTTGAAAATTTTGTTGTTTAAAAGAAGTTTTTGTTAAAAAATGGTTGGAAGAAGATTTAAATTCTTTCTATATATTTTTATTACTTTTCGGTTGCGTGCACTTGCACTAGATTGAAGACTTTTCTTCAAAACGGCTTTCAATCTAGCCAAAGCATTTTTAGTTGATCAATCACCTATGTTGTATGAGGGGATATATGTACTTGCATGGTGGAAAGAAACTTGTCTATATAAAGAGTTTAAAATAGTTACAATGAAGCATTTATCTAATAGCTAGATTTCCTCTTTTTAGTGATTCTCGTATAGTTTACTCTTATGTTTCAAGTTAGACTTAACCTTGAGCTTTTGTCACTTCAATTACACAAAAAACAACCTAACAGATAGATCGAAGCTACCTCCTAAACCACAAAGAGATGAATTAAAAGAAAACCAAGCAATTAAATAACCACCTATATTTGGATACACAAATTAAACATGATCATAATTTGATCACTTTCATTATTTTATTCATTGATAGAAGACAATACTACAGCATTATACATCTAAAGCTATACCCAATATTTATATGTAGTAGTCTCAAATGCATCCAAATATAGATTAGAGGGACGAAAGGTCTTCGAGACATCTCATGCACAGTCACCTATGGAATATATGAATTATTAAATTCATCTTCTTCAACCTCAACCACTAACTGTAATAACGTATACCTGTGACGAGAAGTTGACCTCCACTGATCAGACCATTCACCACTCGCTTGAACTTGATATTCTTTCTGGTGCACTTGTTGTTATCATCCACTGCTTTGCTTTCAGTTTTTTGTATAAATATATATAATTCCTCATTGATATCCCTAATTGGCTCTAAAGGTCTATCAAATTCTGGCACAGAACTCAACTGAATATTATCTATGATGTGTAGTTCAAATATACTTTGTTAGGATGATTTAGAAAGAAAAAAAAGTTTGATATTTATAGTTGTTGTTCAACCCTAAACATCGATATCGTGGAATATATATAATTTGTAATTAAAACTTGATGTGATTGGAATCTTATATGTTGACCTCATCAATTAGAACGAGGTATATTGTAGTGTGTCCATAGATTAGAAGATTGCTTAGAATCCAAATTCATATTTATGTTATGATAATAAAACAATAACTTTTAATGGGGGCGTTTGGTTAGGTATAAAAATACAGACTTGAATTGAGATGAATTGCTAATAATTATAGAACAATGTGAGAAATATGAATTTTTTTTTTTTTTTTGGTGAGAAATGTGAATTGATGTGAATAACAAGGTAATCAAATTCTTTTAATTATATTGATGAACCAATATGTGGGTTAGTTTTTATTTACACATGCAATCCGACTCTCCCAAATTATTTAAGTTTCCAAAATATGACTTAAATTCATTAAATTAAGTGACACTACAAGAAACCAAAGTCTCTCCCGACTGCCAAAGTTTGGCCAAAAAATGTACCAAAATGCGTCGAAAAAAGAATTTCCAACATAATTTCATTCGTCGGGAAAACCACGTCAAGAGAGAAATTCCCAACATTGTAAGATAATGTGTCGGGAGTTCCTCCCAAAACGCCGATGGGCTTAGTAAGTTGTGGGTAGATGTTCTCTCTCGATGACGTACATGACCCCGTCAGGAGTTAGGGTCAACTTGCAACGAGTCTACATACAACTGTCAGAAGTTTTGGTTTATCTGCCAATGAATCCCAACGTCGGAGTGCTTGAACTCCCAACTGTGTCTTCGGGAAATAGTTTTTTTTTTCAATTATTATTTTGATTTTATTTTTCATTTGTCACTTAAGTCATTTCTTTTTCAGTGTTGTGATCTAAAATTCAATAAAATATTGTTAAATAAAATATTATATATTAAATAACTAAATTGAAACACAAATAATAAAATCGATGTCTACAATAAAATTAGAATGTATTCGTAGTGAAAAATATATAAAGGTTTATATATAATGATTTACAAAGTGGTTTTGAATTATATATAAATAAACACACACACCAACAAAAAAAAACATCTCCAAAACCCATCTCCTCATCTTCAAACAACTCTTTTACCTACAACAATCACATAAAGAAAAATACATTGTTACAAACTTCTCGTAAACCAAAAGTTTTCATAGGATCATATTCAACTTTTCAAAATAAGTTAAAAGTTTAAGCAAAATCATTCAACCCTAAACAAAAAGTTAAGCAAACATTCTTCACCCTTTAACAAATAAAGTCATGCAAAAAAATCAACTCACCCCATCAGCACAACTAGTAACGCAAAACTCATACCTCAAGGCATGCATCCTAGTAAGAAAAGTTGACCCACCCCTCCTAAACAACAACATATCAATCAATTAAACAACTCACCCTTCAACACCCCTCTCAACAAAAACACATATTAATCATACGAGTCATCCCTCAATCCATCCTCCAACACATCCAAGTAAGCAAAGTTTACCCACACCTCTCAACACAACCTTGAACTTAGCAAAATCATTCACCCAACTAAAGACTACAATATATATAATTGCAGGATAGTCAAAATCAATCCTCAAAATGCTAATATTGTGAAATAAAGCTACCATAACATAACTATTTACTCAAATATATTGGGCAATTAGCTTGAAATTGGAAGAAAACGTACCTAAAGTTCACGGTCCTCTTTTTGCTTGCACCATTTCTTCAATCAATTCTTAGAGTTTGATTCATCAAGTCTTTTGTATTTATTATCTTCCATTTTCTTTTTATATATTTTGATAGAATGATTTATCTAACATCCATCTTTAACTTTTTTCTAACTCTTCAATGCTATAGAAAAAAATTCTTTACTAATCTATGTTTTTTTGTATAACTCTATTATATTAACATTTTTTTATTTCTTGATCAATTATTTCAAGAATGGAATGTGACAAAACATAATATCGAAAAAGAAAATGAAAATATCACGTGCATCGTCCAATAAAGTAATAACAAATTTTAACCATTCATATTCTCACAAACACTATGATCTATGGGAGGTTGCCCACTCAATTCCATGACCCAAAGATCACATTTTCTTTTGAACTTATTAAGGTATAGGAGAACTCGAGGAAAATATTAAAAAAAGAAAAGAAAAAACATTCCTTTTTAATGCCTAGTTAATGGAGATGCATGTGATCAATTAAATAACATTTAAATTTCAACCATTTCACATTTTCTTTTTTCTTTTAATCTAATTTGAGAGATTCACAATGTGATCTTTAATTACCAACTTAGTATAATAATCCTTTTTTTATTTTCCTATATATATGGTTTGTTTGGTTCATCAAATATTGTTGTATATATAAATTGATCATCAATCAAATGTATATTCAATTTTTGTTTTACAAATAATAAGAAGCATTATAGCACCACTATAATTTTAATGAAGCTTAATTAATTAGCTTTGGCCCATATCTCAAAGAAATAAAGAAATAAAAGGTTTGTCCCTCTTCTAACTTTGTGTCGACACGTTTCTCTTTTTTTAATGTGAAATAAAGTTAGTAATTGATTGGATGTTTGTTAAATTAAAATATTAATGTGGCACTACAATTCATATTGGGGACACCAACATTTTATTAATTTATAATATCACATTCCATTCATTTGGAAAACACAAAATCATGTATAAATTATATTTATTTATGGGCTTTATTTACGTTTTTGTTTGAGAAATTTTTTAAAAGGGTAGATTTTACATAATATAGCAAATTCTATCACTAATAATTATTGATATGCTATAGTGATAGAAGACTATCAGTAATAGAATCTAAAATTTTGCTCTAGCTTCTAAATATTTTAATTAATTTTACTGTTTTTAAAAATGTCCTTTTTTTAAAAAAAAAAAATTATTATATCATACATTAGCGGCATTTTCAGATATAGTAAAATAAACTAAAATATTTACGATAAAATATAACGGTATAACTACGATGAACTGCAATAAACCAAGATCACCAAGAAATTTATAGCATAGACTCATATAAAACTTTTTATATGTATAAAAACTATAACAATCCTATAAACTGTAGTTATTCTAGTGGTGAAATTGTTCACCAACTTCATTTGTATTTACGTTCAAACCTAATTTTACATTTTTTTTCAAATTATTTTTAATTTTTTGATAAAAAATAAGAAAATATTAATTCTAGTTTCCACAAATTAAAACGATATTGTATCAATGATAAACACGAAGTATATCACAAGTAGGCGGTTATTTTGCTATATTTGTAAAAATTATTAAAAAATTTGTTATTTAAATAATTTCTTAAAAAAATAGAACGAAAAATCTTAATTTCAAATTTCTACAAGAGACCTCTTGTCCGTGGGTATCAGTTGAGCTAAGCTGACGTTGATTCTTATTTTCTTGTTCTAATTAATCTTTAAAAATTTCAAAGCCTCAAAATTGGTACAACTATTTTTTATATGTTTTTTTAAGGCTAAATTATAGAGAAAACAACTCTAAATTGTGTGCTTATACCTTTAGAAAGTTTTGTGAATATTTTTAATTAAGCTTTTAAAACAAATTATCCTTACCATCAGCTTCTAATAAAACACTTCATTTTTTTATTTAAAAAAGGTCGCTATTCTTTCAATATTATTTCATGTCCAACTTTTTATTGAAGTTTAAAAATGTTTTTATTGGTGTTAATTAATGAATGAAAAATCGTTAGCACCACATAATAAATTAAGAAGGTTAAAAATGCCCTAGCATTAGACTATAGATGGAAATTGTTTATTTACACCACATTTCATTTCCAACTTCCATTTTATGCTTCTCCTCTACTTTAAACTATATAGTAAATACTCTTCTCTATTTTATTTTTTTTACTATATAGTTATCTTCTTCTATCAAGGTAATTAGGGCATACAAGAATAAAAGAAAATAGTGTAACCACTAATGAGCTTAATTAGGACTTAAATATTTTGATACACATGTATTTTAGTTGTTGAATGTTAGTTAATATATGCTAAGGGCTTTTTAACTAGTATAATAATTGTGGGGGAAACGAGATCAAACCTTCAACCTCTTAAATAAAAAGGTCATGCAAATTATCCTTGAGCTAAGCTAATCACTTTAATTAAAAATATGCTTAGGTTTAATAAACAAAAAGAGACGTATGCATACCCCTTAAGGAAAACAAGTAATTGTTTAGATGTTGAGATTTTTTATATTTGTATTTGAGCATTCCTCGAAATGAGAGAGTTTATCGTGTTTATTTAAGGTTTTGATAGAAGGGAAAAAAAGAATGAAAAAAGTTTTAGAGATTAAGGAATGAAAAAGTGAAAGAATAAAGAGCAATATTGAAGAAGTGAGAAAAAGAAATGGAAGAGGGAAATGATGAGGTATAGATATATGGTTATGCGAATATATATACTAATGGAAGAAAATTTCTTAGAATTTTTTAGGAAAAAAAATGATGAGTATCGTTTTAACTTTTGAAAGCTCAGCACTATTTCTTGTATGAGATGCTAACGAATATTTTCGTGTGTAAACTAACAATAAAAATATTTTTTAATCTTTTTTAACATTTAAGAGTATTAATTTAAGTTTTAATAATATTTTTTTAAAAAAAATAAAACTAACGGTTTCTATCAAAAGCTAACTAGTATTAACAAATGTTCCAAAATTTAGGAATGTTTTCTAAACAAAATATAAACTTTAGGGGTATTTACCATCATTTACACTATTTCTATATTCTCTCTCCCTTTTTTCTTAAAAATAGAATTATAGCAATATTGTTGTTTGTTACACTATTAAAACTATTTTTACAAATAAGAAAATGGGACAAAAAAAAGAGATAAATAATGAATTTTATATATAAGAACACAAAAAATAAACATTTGCAATAATTGTAAAAAATATCCACACTTAGGAGTAATTCTTTTTAATTTTGAATGAAATTAGTATATTATTAACGTATAATGAATATCAGTGATGTGACCGACTTTTAAGAAATTAAAACAAAAACATTTGATTGAATTTAGCTGTTTTGGTGTAACATTGGAAAAGATATAATATACACAGTTTACTTATATCTTTACTAAAATTATCGTGTTTTCCGAAGTAATTGACATGTACTCTTTTCTCTTAAGAAGTCGAAGGTTTAAATCTCAATTATTGGATTTTTTAATAAAAACACTCTCATAATAAAAAGAGAAACCAATTTTGAATTACTCGATCTAAGAAAAGGAGAAAAGCTCCAACACTCACATTTAGTAGGAATAAGATGTTGAAAAGAGAAATGTTATGGTAGAACAAGATCTTGTAAAGGTATTAGGTCATACCAATTCAACATCAAACACAAACACAATTTCACACGCAACCTAAAATATACTCAATATATTTTTTTTTCAAATTGAGAGGATTCATTCTTATGCGATTGGAATGTACTTACAATCTATCCATAGTTTTATCTATATTTTTATTGAAATTTTTGTAAAATTGAGACCTCAATCCTTTCATCCACGTCGACATTTAAACCTTTCAATTCAACCTATTTCTAAAGTGAAAACAATAATAATAATAATAATTACTTTGTCCCTCCCCTCTGATTTTTTTTTCACAATAGATTTCATCTTTTCTCCAACTGTAAAAATAAAAGACTCATTCTTTAAAAAAAAATGAATCTCCAATTTTCAGAAGAAAAAAAAATGAAGAATATGATTTTTGTTGTCAGAAAAAATAAAAAAAGAAAAGTTGTAAAGAAAGATTGAGAGAAAAAAAAAAAGGAAAAAAAAGAAAGCTTTAGAGGAAGTGATGATGGTAAAGAGAGGAAGGTAGTACAAATATCCAAATGTACGGCCATTGCTGCAAAACTGCCCATTTTCCTGGCTTCCATAGCCCCACCCCCTTCGATCTCTCTCACTATTCTTCATTTCTACACCGCCGCCTCCCTTCGCTCTTCACCGGGGACATGTTTTTTTCCATCCCCTTTTCCTCCGCCAACCCCTAAACTCAAAGATCCGATTCACTTTCCAGTCTTCCGGGTATGTAGTTTTGCTTTTGTGCTTACTCTGCTGGATCCGTGTTCTAATTTGATTTCGATCTTGACCCATTTTGTTTTCTTTGCTTGGGATCGGATTGGTACTCTGAATTGTGTTCGTTTTGTAATGGAGTGTGAATTAGTGGTTAAATCTGTTTTATTGTTTTGTGTTCTTGATTTTTTTTCAGATGAGGATTCTGTTTGAGTTTCCGGGTAGCGGCTGGAAGGCTTCCGGAAAGGTGTTTCAATTCAGGGTATTATTGGGATTCTAAATCCCTCTTGTTTGTTTGGTTGGTTGTTTGGATTTGAATGGTGTTTTGATTTTTTTTTGGTAATTGTATAGATACGTATATGGAGAAATTTGGGAGTTTCTCAAGGGTTATGTTGTTGAAACTGTTGGATTGATGGAAGGAATAAAGAGACGGAATTTGATTGCACACAAGGATCAGAATTTCTTTCTGGATGTGGGGAGGATTCTGTTGAGATGTGGCATAGCATAGATAACCTTTTTGTTTAACTTTTATTTTTTATGGTTTTTGCTTGGTGGATTTGGTGGGGTTTTTTTGGGTATACCAATTAGTTATTAACATGAAAAACAGAATTTGTGTTGATACTTGCATGGAGGTGGATAGCAAAGAAGAAGAAGAAGAAGTACCTCATCTCTTGGACTTGAACTCAAGAGGAAGAGTGAATGATGGTCATCACCTTGGATCAAGTGATTCACTGTTCCCTGGTCTTATTGATGATGTTGCCTTGAATTGTCTTGCTTGGGCTTGCCAATCAGATTACACAGCATTGTCATGTCTTAACTCAAGGTTTAACAAGTTGGTTAGAAATGGTGATTTATATGAATGGAGAAAACATTTGGGGATTAAAGAGCATTGGGTGTATCTGGTTTGTGATTTAAAGGGTTGGGAAGCATTTGATCCTTTGAGGAAAGTATGGATGACTTTGCCTAAAATGCCTTGTGATGAGTGCTTCAATCACGCAGATAAGGAATCGTTGGCTGTTGGAACTGAACTGTTAGTTTTTGGCAGAGAGATGTTTGATTTTGCTATATGGAAGTATAATTCAACTTGTAATAGTTGGGCGAAGTGTCAAGGAATGAATCGACCTCGCTGTCTGTTTGGTTCGGGTAGTCTTGGTTCGATTGCGATTGTAGCAGGCGGGAGTGATATGAATGGGAATGTTTTAGACTCTGCAGAGTTGTATGATTCTTCATTGGGTACATGGGAAATGTTACCCAAAATGACAACCCCACGTAGATTGTGTTCTGGTTTTTTCATGGATGGGAAGTTTTTTGTGATCGGTGGAATGTCGAGCTCCACTGTTTCATTAACTTGTGGGGAGGAGTACAATTTTCAAACACGAAAATGGAGGAAAATTGAAGGAATGTATCCCTATGTTAATAGGGCCGCTCAAGCTCCTCCCCTTGTTGCTGTGGTGGACAACCAATTATATGCAGTGGAGTATTTAACCAACCTGGTTAAGAGGTATGACAAAATCAAAAACACTTGGAATGTATTGGGAAGGCTTCCTCTTAGAGCTGATTCTTCGAATGGCTGGGGCCTGGCTTTCAAGGCTTGCGGCGAGGAACTTCTTGTGATAGGTGGACAGAAAGGTCCAAACGGTGAAGCAATTGTACTAAATGCCTGTTCTCCGAAGTTTGGCATGAGGAATGGAGGCTTGGATTGGAAGTTTCTTGGTGTGAAGGAGCATGTCGGAGTGTTTGTCTATAACTGTGCTGTTATGGGTTGCTTATAAAATAATTATACAGAAGAGCCTGACTCTGAAACTAGATATGGCACTTTCGGAGCTCCTCACTACATTTATCTCAGTCGGCTGCAACTGATCGTCTGCTGCATATGGTTTTTCAGTTTCTTAATGTGCCTATATTTAGATGTGCTTTTTTTGCTATGTTCTTCTGTTGGTTAGTTTGATCAAATTCTCTCTTGTCTGTTACATTCATCCTGTTTTCTTCATTGTGTCTTTACTAATAAATATTTGTAGCCTCTCCATTCACTGGATATTGATAATTTTTCAATTCTAACATTTCCTCTGCTTTGATTCAATGGTAAATCAGCTCCAATTTCATTGCCTGTGCTTCTATCATCATACGTGACTGTTTAGTTCTCAAACCAGGATGGACAACCTTTCTTATGCATCATTTTAAAGTAGTAATCAGTCGGGTGAGTTTATTCATTAGATTAGATATGGATCATCACAAGAATGCAGATATCGTATTATGTGAAACCAACATAATTATTGTGTTTTATGAACTGAAGATATGAACAGGTGAGAATTTGAGGTACTAGAAAATCTGACCCTCAGGAAGTTGCTGCTATTTGAAATGAATGTCCATTTGGTATTAAAGAAGTGTTTCTCTTTTATTTGTATTGTCTTTTCTCAAGGCTCTTAATTGAAAATTGTGTGGAAAGATTCATGTTCTCACATTTCTGGTAGGGCTTTGTATGATAATATTTTCAGTTCTTTCTTCTATTATTTCTGCTTTTTAAAGGGAAAAAAAGTGTCAGGTATCTTTGTCTTTTTTTTTTTTTTTAATTTAAAGAAAGAAAATGTAAATACCTTAGATAAATATTTTAGTTTCGTGTTGGAAAATTTGTGTTGGTGGCCTCGATAAAAAATGAGTATTTTTTAAAACATAAAAGTAGTATTCTGCTTGTGTCATCATTGCCAGTATAACCTTAAACGGTTTCTTCTCTTTTCTTCATCTTGCATCATTTTTCTTCCTTCCTTTCTTCTTCGTTCTTCTTGTTTTCTTTTTATACTTTTCTGATTTTTCTACATTTCTACTCTTTATCTTTTTTCTATTTGTGTTTTTTTTAAGTATCAAGTTTTGAGTGGCAAACATTTATAACATAAATAAAATGTAAAGTATCAAGCATTGAGTATAGAGGATAGAGTATTGAGTATCGAATATCAAGGATTGATTATCTAACTATCTCATATATAACATAAAGCATATAATATCAAGTATCAATCATTGAGTATCGTGCATCGGGTAGCATTTCTCAATTGCAGGAGTGTAGGTGGTTTTTAGGGTTGAATAGTAAATTTACAAGGTACTAAAGCAAGCGGAATGTCACTTTTCATTCACTTTTAAAAATTGGGTCATTTTTAATTTAGGCTTTCAAATAGAAAACATCCTTATTAATCATTTCCTTTTTAAATATGATGTTACATAGCATTTGAATATTTTGAAAAATCATTCAAAATATGTTTTTATTTTTTTTATGTATTTAATTATTGTTTATACATTTTTATAGGTTAAAAATATTAAAAAGGTTTTTTTTCATAAATAAAAAAAAATTGACAAATTATTTACCTTTCATAGAATAAAACCACTAAAGGACAAATTTCATTTCACTTTGAATATTCTATTTTTGATATGTTTTTTTATTTAGATTTTTTTTAAAATATTGAAATGAAGAGTTGAAATTTTTTTTCTACTAAATTTGTGTGTCTTCAAAATGAATAATAAATAAGAAGAAAATGAAACAATGAGTAGATATGTGCATTCATGTATTATGAAAAAATAATTTAAGATTTCAAATCTTTTAAGGGAGAGAATTAAGGAATAATATTGTATGTTACTAACTTACTACCTTTGACTCTGTCAATAAGGCAAGCCATATTATAAATCTTGTTAATTAATACTGAGCATTACTCTCCTTAATTCTCTCATTACAATCTAAATCATGATTCATACCCACCCCCTTCATTCTTCATCTTTTTACTTTTTACTCTCAACCCACCACTTAGCATTGCTGGAGACTTTGTTTTCTTTTTTATTAATGCTCAAAAATGTGACTCATACTCCATGGGCAGCTACTTTGTAGTATCCAAATATTTGACTAATAAACTACTTTACAAAAGTCTACTCACTAGCCTAACATGCCCAACCTTGGTAACAATTGTTTTTCTAAAGTACCAAAAGCAATAAACTCTCATTACAAAAATGGGGCTAAATCTATTTAGACCAACTAGTACAAGTTGTGTGTTAGTAATAATGTAGTTCGAATTTTTCTGTACCTCCAATTGTCGTACTAAATAAGACATATATGAGTCTAATCAACAAATTCATTCTTCATGAATCAAACGATACTCACTCCAAAGTTTGTTTATATATATAGTTCTTCATATATTATATTGAAAAGTACTTTCATCTATAGAAAAAAATGTCAAACTATTTATAATATAAAAAAAAGTGAAAGAATTGAGAGGCTTTTATCAAACTCGTTGTTAATGATAACTTGTATTAGTTTCTTTAATAGACCTTTCTCAGTTTCTATATATATATTAACTAAACAAATATGTTTTAATTCTTTTATAGAAATATTTTAAGAGAAATTCAACCTTTTTCATAAATTTAAAAAAAAAAAAAGTTCTTGTCTTTCCAACTAAGGGCTTTGCAACCTTTGGAGGATGATTTTGTAAACATACTATAAACTTAAAAATAAATATATTGTAATTTACAAATTAGACAAACCAAGGCATATAAATCACACTTTATCACTAATACTAACTTACCCAAAATTTTGTAACCATACTTTTGTTTGTTTTGGACCCAAAATAGCTGAAAAAGTAAGACTTTATATGTAGATAATAACTTATTCACGAAGATGGCTTCATTTAAAATTATTGTAGCCTTTAAAATAATTATTGAGAGTTTATAAAAAAAAAAACCATCGGTGAAAAAAATCGTAAAATATTATTTGGTCAAGTTCAACTTTAACTAAAAAAAAAAAAGTTGTTTGATAAATAAATACAAAATGGGGCGTGCGTGTTTAATATATTTAAATTAAGAAAATTGTATTGGATGACAAAAAAATTAAAAAAAAAAAAAAACAGCTCATAACATGATTACAAAACAAAGAATTGAATTTAGATAAAACAGAGATCAAACAAGGTGTTCATTTCGATACAAACTTCATTAGTAATATTTAGATTAATCATCGAATTCTGCATTGAACGACATGCTTAAGTCTCGAGACTAAGATCCATATTATTTTTTTCCAAAAATAATTTTTTCACGTGCAATCTTAAATGATACTAACATATATCTTGTAACCAAATTTAAGACTTAAGCATTTTTATTAAAAACTTTTACTGGAAGCTAATATCAATCCAATGTTATAGATTCAATTAAATATGCAACCTATTGAATTGAGCATTTAACTTAGCATCATTGAAGGCCAAACATTGAAGAATTAAGCTTAATAACACTAAAAAAACATAATGTTTCACAATGTGTATCCATGAAAAATACTAAATACTAACGTAAATTGATAAGTAAATCAACGCCAACACCTTAAAATTAGAGAGTTTAACCACTCGATCGTGGCTTTCAAATACATTCTTTCGTACCAATTTGAAAACATAAAGTTAAAGTAAAGTTAAGAACCAAAAAGGAAATTCTCGTGAAGTTTTTTCTTTGATGAAATTCGCCAATCTCCATTAGGTTAGCACCTCAAAATTCTCAAACGGTCACCAAACAAATTTTCCATACTCTAAACTTTTTTAGAGCAACACTCTTTTGGGTCTTAATTTTGGCATTAGTTAAATTTCGTGTCTTGAGTATTGAAGAGCTTCCAAATATATAAGAGATCAAAAAATGAGGCTAAAATTTACCAAAAAGAACAACTTTTTTCAAAAAAAAAAAAAGAAAAAAAGCTAGCACAGTGGCACTCGATACTATTCATTGAAGCGCAACG
Organism: Cucumis hystrix; assembly: GCA_025688845.1. Classification (NCBI taxonomy): domain Eukaryota; kingdom Viridiplantae; phylum Streptophyta; class Magnoliopsida; order Cucurbitales; family Cucurbitaceae; genus Cucumis; species Cucumis hystrix. The sequence goes on from CM046894.1 coordinate 14,162,917, forward strand.
GGTGCCCAAACATGAGCAAAGCGGTGCTCTAGTTGAATGAATGGATAAATAGGCACTTTCAAGTCATCAAGGGTAGCATCAGTCTAGCACTGCGGCACAGCCCTACCTTAGGGTTTCTTTGACTTTTCTTCACTTCTTTTCTTTTTTTATGATTCTCACCCTGTTTTGGCTCAGTTTGATTCTTTTGACTTCTAACACTCATTTTCTTAATGATTTTTTGAAAATACATTAAATCTAATAAAGGCGACTCTAAATAAAAAAACAAAAAACAAAACAAAATATACGTACGTTTTAGGTGAGTATCATAGGAGAATTGGCATGGGTTACAATAATGCACTCAAAAGCATATCGAGCATATTACGATTAACATGAGACTATGTAGCCTGTTGTTATCGAGGAATGATTGTAAGAAATTTAACTAAAGTCCCACGTTGAGTAAAGAAAGCATAAAATTGATAAATGAACAACAATTTCATTAATATAAGATCATGTATATTCAAAACAGACAATATCACATGATTTTAAAATTATCGAAAACGTCATTGCATACAACATTAAGGACCATAGTTAATCATACTTGTGATATTTGCGGTCAAAAGGCCCAACCCAACATGCACACACTCTCTCTTCTATCCTTCTATTTTCATTTTTTCTTTATCCCTTATTTGTTCACTATAGTTTTATTCTAAGTTATTCTCATGCCTTCTACATCAAATTGCCTCACCAGCCATTATTGTGACATGTCACGTTTTTATTTGTCAAATATGCCACATTTCATTATTTAGGTATATGGACTTATCATCTTTATTGAGATATCACATCACTATTGTATCAACCTCACAAAACTATGTGTGTCCACTTTATTTGAAAATATATACTCATCAACTTCATTCGTCTCGTAGAATTTTTCTACGATCAAATTTCTTTTTCTTGTTACTTTCATTTCTAAATTCTATTATATAAAAGATGAGTCAAAGTTGTCTTATTGAATTTTACCTATAATTGATAGCATGAAACACATCTCAATAACACCATTTATGTCTAATTATTATCATCAAAACAAATTATATATATCTATATGTTACAAATGCATAAAAAATTAAATGCATTTTGAAGAGAAATAGATTGAAAAGAAAGTCATAATTTGTTAACCCAAAATGTGGATCTATGTGACATCAATCCTTATTAACAATGCCATCACAATGTAAAACAACTTTTTAAAATGCTTTTTGGATGAAAAAGATGATTAGGTTTGATTTGCCACATATGAATAAGCACTTATTTATTGGAAGAAAAAGTATCAAATAGTAAACAATTTCGTAGTATTATTAGCTTTAGAGAACATACACAATATCACCAATAATCAAATAAAGGCCATCATAAAATTAAGCCTACATTTAATAATCATTTTTCTTAAACTATATACACATGTATTGCAATGAAAATTTAGAATCATAAACAAGTAATAATTCTCTTGTTGTTAAGATATTGATATGTAGGTTTTAATCTTGAAATTAATTCATCAAACTTATCGTAACTAATAAAATACAAAAGATAAAATTCAAGCATATGCATGGTTGAAATAAAACTCTAACAAATTTATTTTTTCGGAAAGTAACTTCAAATCAAAAAAGAAATATGCAAAGTATCATACCATTCGATGAGATCGTGAAATAAATTATTTCTATATGATAAAAATTTATATAGTTTTTAGGCTTATCTTACTTTAATTCCCACCCAATTTGTATCAAAGGGTGAGAAATCTCTAATCAAACTATGTCAAAAAGAGGCTCATAAAGCATAGTATATTTAAGTACCATAAACTTTTACTATATCTTTCTTCTAGTGCCACACCACTATGTATGAAAAGTTATAATTCATATTCAAGACCATGCAAATATACCTATTTATAAATAGAAATTAAATAGTTCAATATATAAAATGTTATTTAATTTGTTACTCAACTTTAAAATTAATTAATTTCGTCTACATATACATGTCTAGCTTTGTTGAAATTATTTCATGATATATATATATATAAAGAGAAATTAAAAATCAAACTCAATTTGATCATTTCAACTTATATAGAAATTGAAGAAATGGTTACCAATATGTTTCTACTTTCTATTTTTCTATTTAAAAAATAAAGAACAAAAAAAGGGGAAAAAAATGGTTAGGAATCATTGTTTTGTGTTTATTTATTGAAAAAGAGGAAACAACAAACAATAAAGTAGAAATTAATAAAAGAAATTCAAGTATTACAAACAAATTTATCCATGGGAAAAGAATTTCTAACTTGTTTACACCTATTCAAGGAATCAAACTCGTTTAGCTAAAAGAAAGAGTCAAGTTTATAATTCTATGTTTCAAAGCTTCTTGATCGAAAGACATTCTAAAAGAATTAGTGTTTTTCTCTCTTTCTATAGTTTTCTATTAATTTATACGTGATATTATAACAAAATATTAGAAAAGTAGTTCGTACTATGTTAAAGGAAGTAACAAACTCTAATTAAGCACCGTAATAGGAGCATGGTGGGCTTTGATTTCAAATTGTTTCAATTATAAACATTTTAAGTTAGCAAGATTTACTTGTATTCTTAAATTTTCTTTTATAATTTTTCTCGTCGAAGTGAAAAAAAGTGTGAATAGTATAAATATTTTGAAAAAAAGTGTCTTTGTTATAATTGAGATCAGAGAAGAAAATCTTTAGGATTATTGGAAAATAACTAAATTCACATCGTAGATTTTTTTTTGTCGTGAATCGTAATTTTTTCTTCAAATTTCTAGTTATATCAACAATTTCTCAATTATTTTTCAACTTAGTATTGCCATTATAGTGGAGGGTTTTCTTCTACACTATGAGGCAGATTATTGGTAAGCTCACATGACTATTTATATGTTTCATATTATTTATAGAATAAGCTCATATATTGAGCTATCAAAAAAATCATAAGATTTTTCTTAAATGGACTCCAAAAGATCAATGATATATGTTAACATAATTGTCACAATCCATAACATATAGTTGTCTATACTTCAATCAATTTCCCAATTTATATTTCACAAAGAAGTGCTAAAGTGACTCAAAAAAAGTATAGTCTTTTCTATCCATTTAAATATTGCTTAGTAAATAAGATACTAATTCCTACTTTAAAAAGTTGATGGTTTTTAATCCAAACAAAAAAAATTTATATGTGTGTGGTCATATGTCTCTTATTCATACAAAGTAAAAACTCTCAGTTAAAGAAAACAAATTAAAAATTTATAGACTAAAAATCAAATATGAACCATATTAATGTGTTTGTCCTCTATTAGACCTCTTTTAAAGTTACCAAAACCAAAAATAGATAAAAACCAAAAAAATGGAAGGATTAAAACTTCTATTTTCACCATTAAAGTATATGATGATTTAATCTCTTGCATATTAGGATTTTTTTTTTAAAGGACTTGGTCCATTTCATAATGAAAATCTCACAGAAATGGCAATTATTAGGTGCAGTTTTATTCTTTCCTTTTTAACACACAAAGTAAAAAAAATCACTCTTTTACCCAATAAAAACTATCATGTAGTAAGATAAATGCAGCTCAAAGAGTATCTAAGTATTTTTTCCTAAACAAAGAGAATATAAACAAAGTTTCACTCTTGGGTAATTAAGGACATATTTGAGTCCAAGGATGGAGTGGACTATAATAGCACGATCCTTGTTTGAGATTAGGTTTAGTTTTAGATGGAAGTTAGAATTAGGATTTCAAATAACACACATGCCCTTATTATTCTTCCACCATGATCAAGGATGTTTATTTCAAGATTTGAAGAGTTTATATTAACCAACTTTTTGACACCCACCTTCAATGACCATCATTGACCAATTTCCAATCACCACTTTCGATGATTCCATTGGCGAACATTTGACGACCGTCACTACCGGTCAACTTTGAAAAATTTTAATACAAACAATTTTAGCATATATAAACAACCAAACAAACTATATAACCATACTTCTAAAAAAGAGTTGTCAAACACATTTGTGTTTTTATTAAAAGTGTTTAAATAAAAAAACATTTTTAAAAACATTTTTATGTCATTCCAAATACCTCTTTTAGTTTAGTTATAATAATATTTTTTTAAATAATAATTTCTCGTACTCTTTTTTCTTAGATTTTTTAATTATTATTATAATTAGATTATCATTTTAAAATTATCTTTCTTCTTTTTTTTTTAATTAACCAGCTTCCTTCATGTTAGGAGATAGTGATAGCATGTACATAGTGCTATATATATATATCAAATAAACTTCACATACATACTTTTTTTTTTTTGACTAAAATATATATAAGAAATAGTTGAAAAAATAAAATGTAAACTTTATGATTTTTTTTAATCCTCTCAAATGTAACTTGATAAAAAAAAATTATAATTTTCCAATAATTGAATTCAATATTAAAATAATAGTTTTTTCCAATTTCAAGTTAGCATATTATGATAAAAAAACAAAAACCATGATCTGGTTAAAGTGATCACAGAGGCCTATGAAAATTTTATTTCAAAACCTCCTAAAATTAAAATATCAAATTATCAAACAAATTATAAGTTTAGGGTAAAATTTGATTATTTTTCAAAGTATTAGTAATAATAAATAAAAGCGATCTATAAAAAGAAAAAAATGAAAATGTATGATATATAAAGAATAAAAAAAAATTATATACATCCTAAAATAACTTGAATATAATGTTATAATCTTGATTATAAAAATGTACGCTCAAAACACAAACTATTATAACATAAACTAAATAAAATAATTAACTCCATAAGTTGTTAACCATACCTTTAAAAATATGTTATAAATTTTGAATCTCATATGAACTAAATCATTACATAATACACTAATACAAAACCCTGATGTTTTTCATGAGAGAGAGAGCAATAATTGAGAGTGTAATTGATATGGAAAATGAGGTAAGGTAAGGTTTTTGGTTGGGTCCTAATCAGATTGCAATTCCAAGTATTTGATCTAATTCCTTTTTGGTGGTGTTAGTGGAATTGTGCCTTTGCATAACTATTAATTTGTGGCTCCTATCTTTTGATTTTTCCTCACCTTTCTTTTTTATTATATTATTATTGTTTGAAATTTTCCCCTAACGTTCTTCTATATACTACCTTGTATTGCACGTCTCATATTTGATTCTAAAGCATTTCACAAAAAGTTTGTTACTATAGATTATGTGTTACTCTTTTATAAAATGGGGTTGTGTATGTGCAAATGTACCATTTTTGTCGACAAATGAAAATGTTATTTGTCATCACGCAATAGCAACGATAAATTTGTAATTTGAAAAATTATATGCCTTCTCTTCCAAAATCAAGAAAAAGATAATTTTGATTATTCCAAAGTCAGAGATGAAAATCTTTAAAATAAAATAGAAGTCAGAAATTTGCTCCTATTATGTTATAATAATGTATTTATAGGAAGAATGATTTTGAATTTTCATTTTCCTCGAAGAATTAAAATGAGATGAGTTATTTATTCTATATTATGCAAAACAAAATTTACCTTTTTTTATGTTTAAGTTAGAGAGTGAAAGGGTGGAGAAACTATCGAGTTTTGAGAGTATCAGTCATAATGATGTATTTATATTTAAGGAGAATGACCTAAAATTTACCTTTTTCTCCTGAAATTAAGATGAGGTCGACTTTTTTTCTTATCCTACTATCTTTTTCCACTCTCGATTAGATTTGATTAAATCAATGATTAGTTTAAAATTATTTTATAAGTTTAATCTCTTTTCTTAACTTTTGACATATATATCATGCTCCAATTTCATGTCCAACAAAAATATAATAGTGGCCTTTTATTGTAATTCTTGATTTAACTATTAATTTGATATGTGTCTGTGTTACGCCTTGAATATTATTGCTCTTAAGACAAATATCATTGATTAGAAAGTATGGAAGTTTAAATCTTCTTGTACTCTACATATTATTAAGAAAAGTTATTTTAGATAGGAACATGTTTACCAAATATAGCTAGCAAAATTTCAGATTCTATTAATATAGTCTATTGCAGTGTTTATTATTGATAGAATGCCGGTGATAGACGGCGGGCGAGGAATATCAATGACAAATGCCTAAGGAATGGCCAACAGCGGGAATTTGGAGAAGCGATTAGGTCGATGGCGTTTGGAGAAAATGAAAAGGTTTGCGTGAGATGGATAAGTGAAACTTGGTGGAAATTTTTATTTTAATAAAATAGATTAATCTATTTAATGTTTTTACCTACTTTTATGACAACAAAAAACTGTCACAGAATAGTGAAATCCAAAAACAACGTTTTTTTTCGTCAAAAACGCAAATTTTGACATTTATAACATCATTCTTTTTCTTCTCTCCTTTCCATTTGGATTGTAGTGAGGAATCATGGTAGGTCATTTTTCTTGTAGTGATATTTTGTAAATATTATGGTTCATTTTGCTATATTTGAAAATGCATTTATTATAAAACTAAAAAATATATTTTTGTTTGTTACTATTTTACTACTACATGCTTAATGATTAGTAGATGTTCATCTTTTAATAACTTGCTTAGTCAATTTACAAGGCTTCCTACAAATGCCTACATCAACATGTAAAGAAACTAATTAATTGATAAAAATTATACAAATTATATGAAGTACATATTGTTATCTATTAAAATTTCAAAGACAAAATTATTGTTACACGCTCGAAAGTATCCAAACTAAATTGCTACTAACTAAAGTTCAAATACTAAAATTCTTAGTTACATAAATGTTGATTGGGAGACAAAAACTATTTTTTAAACTAAAAGAACTGAATTGATGATGATTTGAGGAACAAGAAAAAAAAGAACGAAGCATTTTCAAAAAATAGAAAAATATTAAAACTATTTATAAAATATAGCAAACTTCGTCAAATTGTCAATTTAAATTTATTTGCTATATTTTATAAATAGTCTCATTTTTTTATGCTATCCATCACAATTTTTCAAAAAAAAAATAAAGTAAATTTACAATATTTAAAATCATTAATGATCAAACCGTTTGATTTATACAAATATGTATGAAAATATATCTACATGTGTTAGGACTCAAAAACTACAAAAATGCTTTCCATGTAAATAAATACATAGAGAAAGAATAAACAAGACTTCATTACTAATTTTATTTTCCTTTCTCTTTATAATACAATAGAGATAGGAAGAAAAAGTAACGTTTGTCCCCTTCCTCAATAGCATTAAAAAGTGGGAAAATGAGATAGCAACTTCACAAGACAATACCTAAAGAACATTATATATATGTGTGTGTGTGTGTGTGTATGTATATATAATTGCTTGTGTGTTTTGATTGGAACATCTTCATCCAAAGAACCAATTATTATTATTTGAGCCAATTGAATGCTATTGCAATGCATCTAACAACCTTTCTTTATTTTAATTGTGGTACCACACAACCATTCCATTGCCTTTGGAACAAAGTTATTCTCCTTATCTTTTATATATATATATTGCACCTAATTAGTGGCTTTCATAATTCATTTCTATCATGGTTTAATTTTCTCCAAGTTTGGCATATATCAAAATCACTTGTAAAACTTACAACAAGCTTAGCTCAACATCTATCGACTTATTTTTTTATCGATATATTATTTATATATTTTTCATGAATTCTACCCTGACATTTTCATTATATCACCAAAATAAAGTAACAAAAATAAATAATAAATATAACTTTATAAATTTATTTAAAAAACATATTCTTCATTTACTAGTTTAAACTTTTTTGACATTACATTGATATGTTGTCGCTATTTGTATCGACACTTTCATTTTATGAAAGACTTTGACGTTTTTGTAATTTTGAAGTTCGTAAATAACAACCAAATCAATTCTCTATAAAGTTTAATTTTATTTAAATAATGATTTGAATGATAGCACCATCCAAACTTTACCTAACAACTCTAATAAGGAATTTAAAAATATATATGTACAAAGCTTTGAGACATTTCCTAATAAATTAATTAATTAAATAACTTTTGGAAGATTGACTACTTTACATATTAATAAAAAATAATTGCGTTATCTTTATTTATTATAGGGATCTTTATTTTCTAATATAATGATACATTATATAATATATATATTTTATGAAACTATTAGTAGAAATAGTAAAATTTTAAAACAATTTATAAAATATAGTAAAATTCATTCATTTTTTTATTATATTTTATAAATAGTTTCATTTTCTTTTATCTATAAAAAAGTGTTGTTTATCTATTCATCTAATAGTATTAATTAATTTTAAGTTAACCATATTATAAATCACGTTTTGATTTGTATTTTGCTTATATATCTTCTTAACTTATTTAATCTATAATATATTTATCGATTCCTTAGTTTCAAATTGAAGAAAAAATGAGACCAAAAATATGTGTAGAAGAAATTTGTTGATGCTCAAACGTGCATCGATTGGTTTTTTTAGCTAACCTCATTGGTTCTTTGAACTTCATCGTGAATCTTTTCAGTTATCTCTCTACTGCCTCATTAAACATCATTTTTATCTTTAATTAATTATTCATCTTCATAAACTTTTTGGCCACTTTTTTCTGCAATATATTATATATCATGTTCTTCTTTGATTTTTCGAGCACAATGAGAAGGGTGTGAGTATTTTGAACGACTTTCGATACAGATTCGATCAAGAAGTAAGAAGACATCCAGGTTGTTTTATTCTAGGAGTGTCATGACATTATTTCCTTACTACTTCCACACCGAGTGACACAGCCATTCAGGAGTTTATGTTTTGCATGTAGATTTTGTCCGTCTTGTCGTTGTTGTATTTTGAATTATGTTATTCTTGTTCTGATCTTGCAATTGTTCCAACAGTTTTGATTTTCTTCACTGCCGATAGATTAAATCTGATCTTCTTCCTTATCCAAGTTGTATTTGTAACACAACACAATAAAACTGCATAAATATGGAAAAACATTTTTAAAATAATTAGATGAAAAGTGGCCCAACCATCACTTAGATTCTCCAATATTTGAATTTTTCAAAGAACATGTGTGTGGGATTTTAGTATAACATCTTAAACATGTATGTGTTGTTAATAATTCATTTTCCTTTTTGTCTTTTTGAGTTAAATGCCTACCATATATATGGTTCAAAATATATATCATGTAACTAATTGAACTATGCTCAAAGAATAATTACAAATTCCCTCTATATAACTAAGTTTAAAAAGTAAAAATATGTAGTATGATCTTTACTTAATTTGAATTGTGATTCTCCAAAAGAAAAAAGGAAAAAAAAAATTAAAAAAAAACCCCAACTCTCCCATTGTTTTCTTTAAGATGAAAAAGAAAAGAAAAAGAAAAAGAAAAGCTTCTACACATGGTTCTTCCTTTCCCTACTAAAAGGAAAGCTTTAAGAAAAGAGTTCAAGCAGCTTCCTACTTTACAATCCCACCTTTTCCCCATTCTTATTTAATTTGAACCCTAAATGTTTAAATTTATTCTAAAAGTAATTTTCTTTATATTGAATATGGTATCTCTCACCAAAGAAATATTCTCTGATCATTTCTAATAACTACAAAAGTATACATTTTGAATTTTGAAATCTGGCCTTTATTGCATTGGTGTAATTCTCTAGCTACACTAAAAGTAGATATATATAGTTTTATTTTAAATTTTGTAGAAAAATTTAAACATGTATAAGAGAATAAAAAATATTAGAATTATATCAAAATTTTAACTTCATTGTTATTGACTTAGAAAAAATAATGGAGAAATTAATTAAGCTAGAGGTTTGAATATAATTAGAATCCTAATTATATTCAAATATATGTGTATATATATAAGCCTTTGACTGCCACTAATATGTAAACAATTGAAACATATATAGAGAAAATATTAGTGTTATTATTACTTACCCAACAATGTGAGCATTGAGAGAATCCCTTTTATCAAACATAATCATTTATGTATAAATTTAAAATTATGTCCACCTGTCCTTAATTCTATAAATTTATAATAATAGTCTTTGTATATTTGATAAATCCCTTGAATTACCCATGAATTTTAACTTCTAAATAGATATTAAATTATAATTTTCTTTGTTAACAAAATTATATTGACAAATAAAGAATAATATAAATAAAACGTAAAAAGAAGATTGATATAAGAGATATACGTAGTTCATTAAAAATATATTAGCTAGCTCCGTTTATAGTGTAAATGATAAACCAATATTGTTAAAGACTAGAGAAAATGTTTTCTAAAATTCAAACAGTATCACTAGGGTTAGAAAATTCATACTGTACACTTCTCTAAACCTTAAAGTCATAATCTCGTACGTAACTATAAATGACTAAACAGGTTGAATAATACGAATTAGCAAGACTCGTACTTGGGTTCTTCTACAAATTAAAGATATTTTAATGTTCTCAAGCTTTAAAGGACCAAATTAACCTAATTGTCTCTAAAAGCAATGTGAATTTTTCTAGTAAGAAGATCTTTTGTTTAAGAAAATTTTGCTACCATAAGATTCAAGACTTGCTTTTTTTTTACTAAAATGTAATCAAATTAATTACTAAGGAGATTACAAATTTAGAATAGAATTTCAAAAAAAAATAAACAAAAAGGTATTTATAGAAATAGTTCAAATTATTTATAGAAATAGCAAACGTTTATGAATCTCTATCAAGAATGATAGGGTTGTATGAGTTTCTAATATTTATTTATTATTTAAAATGCTTTACAATTTGTTATTCTTTTTCTTTTAGTTATCTTAAACCTAACGTTGTTGCTCCACACGTCTTCCAAGAAAAATTTAAATTAAAAAGAAGAAACCAAAAAGAAAAAGAAAGAAAGAGAAAAAGAAATAGGGATTGAATTGGCGAAGCGCCATTTGAAGGTGAACTCAATCATCACATCCACGCCCTTAGCTGACCTCACAACCCTCATTCCCCACCAAATGTACACAAATTCCGTGCATCCATCCCTATCTTTATTCTTCCTTACTTAACTATGTGTCTATATGGTTTAGATTATAAAGTATTTAATTTTGTCCAAAAAAAATTATTTTATCAAAAATGGTAGTATTTGACAAGTTAAAATAATGCATTTTTTATAAAATAATCTATTTTGAAGAAATCTTTAAAAATCAAATTCACATATAAACACTTATAAAAAAAAGTCTAACCAAACATTAAGTGTTTAAATTTTAAACTCATTTCCAAAAAAGTGTTTAAAAAGAAATGTATTATTCAAAACTTTTTGGTGTAAAACTATAATCGATTTTGAACTATCGGTCACATTAACATTATTCAATAATATTTTAAACTTGTAATTGTGTGTTAAAAATAACAAAATGAGCTAAACTATTTATACGTATTGAACATTTTGCAATATTTGTAAATATTTTCAATAATTTTGTCTGTTTATATTTTATAATCAATCAATTATCATACGCCTCATTTGGTTTTTAATTTTTTATTTTGGAAAGTTGATTTTTCTTCTTTTAAAAAAATTGAAACAAGAATTGTTTTGTTTAATTATTAACCATTCATACATTTTAATTAATGTTAATGAATGTATTGTTTTGACCAAATCTTGCATGTTCTCTTGTCTTGTAATCTTCTCTTTTCTAAATAAAGAGTTTCTCTTTTTTTTTTCTTTTTCAAATTATTTATTCACTATAAAAGACACTAACTAAAGTATGAAAGTATTAATCATTACCAAAGAAATATAATATATAGTGACTTCAACCCATTATTTCTCCTTAAATGAGAATATAAATGCAAACTCAAGTGCATATTATTTCATTAACTCACCCACCAACAACAATTTTGTACATAAACCTACTCCATATATTCTTTTTTTTTTCTTTTTTAAATATTATTCTCATCCTAAACTTTAAATTAATTTATTCTTCTTTCAAATTTCTAATTTTTGTTATTGTACTTTTAATAAAGTTTAAATGTAGTCCGTTGTTAGTTTATTCTTGATTTTGTCAAAAATAACTAATTCTGGGTATAAATTAACTTTGAATGATTAAATTTGTAAAGTTAACTTAAATAGCAAAACTGCTAAAATTATTTACAAATATAGTAAAATTTCATAATCTATCGATGATAGACATCAACATCTATTTGTGATAGATGATAGTATAGTCCCTATTAGTGTCTATAAACATATATTAGTGATATTTTGTTACGTTAATAAATATGTTGATTCATTTTCTTATATTTAAAAATACTACTTTTTTTTTTAATTTATCAAATAGAACAAAGGTCACAAGTAAAACCATTAAGGTGATTTTTTCTTTTTCCTTTTTTTTTTTTATAGTGCAATGAATACAAAATTATTCAGCCACAAATGAAAAACAAAACTTAATTACAAAATTGAGAAATGAATACAATTCATATATATGATCTCTCAATCAACTTCCCAAATGAAATTTAAATTTCTCATTTAGGTCAAATGTGTATTGAGAAACTTTAGAATTGTTACCCATTGAAAGTAAGAGGAATTTAAGTTATAGTCTCTTAAATTTATCCATTTTTTTCAAATATATGAATTATGAGATCCCAATTTTGAAATACACCATAGGAATCTATTGAAAGTAATGAATATTCTTGATACCTTCACCAAGGATTTCAAAACAAAAAAAGATTACATAGTCTAAATATTAACCTCAAAGTATATAATATAAGAGATATTATTGTAAATTGAAAAATTGATGAAAATAATTACAAAATACAACAAAATTGTAGTATTTAAAAAATAAAGAAAAATGTGATTCTTAATAATATATTTATTGATTAATTTTTTTAAAAAAAAAAAGCAAATAAATAAATATGTATTGATCCAAGAGATGAGAGACACAATAAAATGGAATTAATATGATTCTCATAACCTCTCAAATAAATTAAAACTTTCAAACTTTCATCCTCCAAACATTAAACTCATTTGACTCATTTTTTAATTATGACATTAAATGTGCCATCATCACAAAGTATATGCATAGGGCAACCTACCTCACACACCTGAGAGATACTGTTTATCTATCAAATGTCCTATTCAAAACTTATTTAATTACTCAACTTCATATATTTTCAAGTTTCAACCAACAACAAAAAAAGAAAAATAGTCTTTAAAATTTTTAATATATATTTTTCCTTTGACCAACAGCTCTCTTTTCCTATCGGCCGAGTTGCTTTGCTCCGAGGAGAGGCCCTTCCGAAAGCGCTACTCACCCTTTTATTCCTGATTTTTCGAACTTGTAGCAGATATTTAGAACCGTGAAGAGTATAATCTTCGTCGTTGCAGATGACGGTTTTTTCATTTACAAATACTTAATAATAATAATTAAGTTTTTCAATTATTAATTTTAATGTACTGATAACTTTGGAAGTTTTTAGAAAATATTGTTCTAAAACTTTTGAGTTTATATCTAATAAATTTACGTTCCCAACAAAAAAATACTTTATAAACCGTGTTTAATTAATAAATAAATAAACTTTCAAATTGGAGTTTTTTTAGAAACTTGCCCAAGATCAATTTGCCACATATGCTTAAAATGATATCATTTTACTAAAAGCACAAAATTAAGAGGTTAAAAACAGAAAATTTAGGGATATATTAAGATTACGTCCATACAACATTAGAACTTAAGAAATTTAGATATATAAAAACTTACTTCATCCAATCTAAGTAAGTTCAATTAGTTAAAGATGATACTTTCGGTCAAAATATCGAAGTTTTGAATCTTTCACAAATTTAGCTCTAAAACTATTTAGTTTGTGTTCATTTAGTCATTTAAACCTCAAAACGTATTTAATAAATCTCTAACTCTCCAATTGTATCGTCCTATATGCCTCTGTATAGATTTTAAATAAGTGTTTCATAAATCCAAAATAATCATATACTTTTAGAAGTTGTAATATTACTCTTCAACTTTCATAAATGTTTCAAAACTATCTTTGAAGTAAATTCTTTAGAATGTTGAACAAATTAAAATCAGAATTGTGTAGGTGTGTAACGCTAACCTAAAACTATGTGGTGATTCAAACTTAGATTCCATGTCAATTTTTGTACATAGATATTTTTGTAACAGTTTATGAAATTCAAGTATGATATTGTTACTTTTAAAAGTACAACCGTATTTTTAGAAACAAATGCAAAGTTTCTAAGTATTTTTATAATTTAATCCTTTGTAAAAAATAAAAGACATAGATTAATTAACATTATTGAAGTGGAGATTAGAAGTTTGGTTCTACATTTACAAATACGAGTCATAAAATGACAAAAACAAAAAGAAATGCACAATCCAAAAAAGGACAAAACTTGAAAGGAATAAGAGAACAAAATAGGATGAAGAAGAAAACAGAAAGCAAGAAAGAGTAACAACAGTCTCTAATGGATGACTTAAAAAGGAATTAAAAATCTCGTGAATTTGAGGGGTAAACTTGAAAAAGGGGTGTTTTTTTGTGTTTAAATGTGATTCGCCCAACAAGGCCATGCGGTTATGGTTGAGGCCTGAGGGACTCCAACGCACCAGCAACAGCAACAGCAGCAGCAACCAAAGCCTTTATTTATTTAGTGCCATTGGCGTCAGTCTGTAGCTCCACCTTTTGCTGCAACAATAAATATACCCTCTTCTTCTGCTGCTGCTTCTTCTTCTTCTTTCTCTCTTTTTCATTCCCTCATTTCTTTACCATTTCAATTTCCCTTCTCTTTTCGATCCATTTTGAATGTTCTTTGTGGGTTTTGTTCCTTTTCTTGATTCTTTGCTCTAATGGAAAACGGAGATAAGCTTGTTGTTCAAGCGACTGAAATGGGTGCACGTGAAGAACCCATTTCAATTCCTATCCAAAAGGTATGGTGAATTAATGAATTAATGGATGGTGTTCTCTGTTTTTTCCCCCTTTTTGTTTTCCCCTTTTCGTTTCTGGAATTTTTCTCGTGTTTTCTCACTGCTGGAAGCCTAATTCTTGTTTGCTTTAATGCGGTTTTTCTTGTTTTATCATCTGATTTTGTTTTGTGATTTTGTAAGAACATTGATTAAGCTGAGCTAAGTGGCAAGAGGAATGAAAGATTGTTGCTACTGTGTCTTTAAATTATGTCTACTCTCTTTTGTGAATTTGTTCGCCAGTTTGAAGTATTTTTGCTGTTTTATTACTGAAATTCTCCATGGTGAGTTATGAGTATGTTTGGTTTTTTCTGAAGGTTTTGTGAACTTGTGAAATACCCTGTTTCTGTTTTCTTCTTGTTCTTGCTTATGTTCTTAAGTTTCATTTCTTCTTCCAGGATGAAGGCACAGCTGCTGGGATAACTGAAGAAAAAGAGCATTCTCATCAATGGAAGAGATCAAATCTTGTTCTAGAGATACCGTCTCGAACACCGGAATCGTCCCCGCAAGATTATCATGCTATAAAGATGCCTCAAACTCCTAGGAAAGTGAATTTTCTCTTGACACCAAGCCCCTCAGAGGTGAGAATTAATGGATCTGGATCACCTGGTCCATCTTCATCTAGAGGCAAATCATCTATAAGAAGTCTCTTCCCCAAGTTGAGCTTTATCCATAGAAGTTCTTCAGACGTTGAGAAGGTTGCTAACCTCGCTCTTGAAGGTTCATCAAATGGGGCACAAGAGAAGCCTTCAATATCTAGGTCTTTGTCTCTTTCAAAGATTTTCACCCCTAGGATAAAGAGGACTTCATCACTTCCCGTTACTCCCATCATTCACTCGAACCCTGAATCAGCGCATGGAGGAACGAGAGGAGTTGCTACGAACGTTATTGTATGCATCCACTCCATTCAAGTTCATTAGCTTCTAAAAATTTCAATGCTCAATCATTTTGGATACTTTTTAAATTCGTTGTTCTTTTCATATGTTTAATTAGGTGTGTGTCTATATTGTTAACATTCCATATTTTGTATTACTATGGATTAAATATGCTGCAATTTGTGCAATTATATCCAATTTATGTGTTTTGTGTAGGGAAAAGGAGCTCAACGGCAAATAGCTCGTTCGCTTTCGGTCCCAGTGAATGATAAAGAGTCAAGTTTGAGGAGGATGGATTCATTTTTCCGTGTAATTCCTTCGACACCACTTGTGAAGGGAGGAAGTGGAAAGCTAAATATAACCATAGAGGAAGCTGGTATGGTTTGATGAAAGAATATCGATTACTGTTGGATTACATCTTTTTTCATTTTTCTTCCTTATAATGAAACTAACACTTTGAGGTTGATCAAATGGTTGAAGGCCTTCCTAGCAAAAACTTCTACTCACATTTAGGGCAAAAGAACAATTTGAAAACTAATTTAATGGTGTTTATTTGATGGTTCAGAAGAAGATAATGCTGGTGAAGATATACCTGAAGAAGAGGCTGTTTGCAGAATCTGTATGGTTGAATTGTGCGAAGGCGGCGAGACGTTAAAGATGGAATGTAGCTGCAAAGGTGAACTTGCTTTGGCACATAAGGACTGTGCCATCAAATGGTTTAGTATCAAGGGGAATAAGACATGTGATATTTGTAAGGAAGAGGTCCGAAACTTACCCGTTACTCTGCTACGGATCCAAAGTATTCGAGCTCGAAGCACCGGAGCAATCAGAGCTCTGCAGGAAGATGTCAATGGATACAGGTCATATTTTTAAAACAGTTCTAATTTTTCATGCTTCGTCCACTTTGTCCTTCTGTTTGTATATATCATCAGCAATTTTTTTCCATCTGATTTTAGTTTTTGAACTTTATTTTTATCCTCAAATTTTTAAATGCTATATTTTTAGTCCTTAGACTTTTCAACAATATTGTTTTAGTCCAAAAAGTTGTCTAGGAAACAATTTCAATTTTTCTCATTAATTTTTAAAATTTTATATCACTGAAAATAGAATTGTGATTTGTTTCAAAACTAGCACATGAACCATTACATCTAAGCTTCAAACTGTACATTATATTTAAACTTTTTATTAAAAGATAAATGAATAAAAAGATGTGTAGAATCAAATTTCTGTTGAGTGATTTATAAAAAATGATGAAGCAAAGTTCAAAGACAGTCAAAATGTTCAAAAGTTCATGGAGCAACTTTTATTTACTTTCTTAAACATATTTTCTTAGGCCCATAACATATTACACTGTTTGTAAACAGAAGCATGAAAATGAAGATTCTTTCAATAAATTATTTGAACCTTCATAACCCCTCTTTTCTCTTCTGCATCCTGTGCAAAGAAAATTTGTAATGTCGACAATGAAGGTCGTCTTCATAGAACAACCGAAACATGATACCGATTTCCATTTTTCTATAGCTTGTTCATTCTTAACCATCCTGTTTGGTACAAAGTCAATGAGCAAAAAGGGGAGTTCATTAAAATTTTCAATGTTCAAATCTTTACAGGGTTTGGCAGGAAGTTCCCGTGCTCGTTATCGTGAGCATGCTTGCTTATTTCTGTTTTCTCGAGCAACTACTGGTAGGCTTTGCATCTCTACGTTTTGTACATTGAATTCTTAGCAGATTTCCTTGAAAAATGTTTTTCGTCTTTCAGGTCGGTAAAATGGGGAGTGGCGCAATCGCAATATCCCTCCCTTTTTCTTGTGTACTTGGACTACTCTCATCCATGACCTCATCAACTATGGGTAGATAATCTAATAATGATGTATAACCTTTCTTTGATCTTATAATTTTTGTTAGTTTCGGGGCTTACTGACCATGATCGTATTGGAAAGTGATTGTCTTTGTAGGCATTAGTGTTTATCATTTTCATTTTGGTACTTTTTTTCACTACTTGATTATGATGCTTTGTTATTATAGAATGTGGTTACTAATTTTCGATATCCTAACTCGTGACTTATGTAGTTAAAAGAAGATTTGTCTGGGTATACGCCTCGTTTCAGTTTGCTCTCGTCGTTCTCTTTGCACATATCTTTTACTCCGTGGTGAGAACTCTGTGCACATGAATCTTTTCTTTGCAATTAAGATGTTATTTTCAATCCGGTGTTCTTTCCCTTGACACAATAGGTTGGCATCCAAGCAGTTTTATCCATTCTTCTTGCAACTTTTACGGGGTTTGGTGTCGTGATGAGTGGTACTTCGATCCTAGTCGAGTTCATCCGATGGAGAAGAAGATGGCAAGCTTCGTTGGAGCAACATCAAACACAGATGATCACACGACCAGGCCAATTCCCTAGAACATCAAGTGTATAACAAGAAAACCGTCCATTCCAAATTAATATCGACACCGAACCAAATAGATACGACAAAAGCAATAGCAGAAGTTCAATTTGTTACTTAGTACTATACGCAGTTTCACTAGCTCAAAATCGGTCATGACGAACGTGTGTACATGAGAAATTTGTGTTTGTTGTTTACTTGAGTGTTTTCAAGTCAATGAAGAATTGACTTCGTAGGCTTCTTTTTGTTTCTTTTTGTTTCTTTTTCATGGTTTTTTTGTAGAACAAAGTTGCATTGTTTTTTCTTTTTCTTTTTCTTTTTCTTTTTTCAGTGGTGGATGAGAGTGCAGTGAAAGTATTTTGTGAAAGTTTGTATTAATGTAGATTTGTATTACTCACTTTCTGATGTGAGTGCTTTATACAATAAACCATTCCTCTTCTAACATACATTCTTCTTCACTAATTGTTTATAATTCTCATATTCATTAGAGTTTAAATCTCATTCTCGACCTTTTTTTTGGCATAAATTTTCATCCATTTTATTTAATTTCTAACCCAAATTACAAAAAATTACAAAAAAACAAAGTAAAATGGTAGTTGCAATTATACCCTCCAGGTCAAGGTTTTAATTCTAAAAGTTAATTCTCAAACTTAATACAAATGGCATACGTTTGATGTCGGTTCAATTTTTATCATTTGTTGGCTCCAATTTCTAAGACTATTATAAGTTTAAGGTCCAATTTTTTCTCTTAAAAGTTTAGAGGTGTAATTACAACTACTCATTACGACTACTATTATGAAAATCATATTATTTTTCTTCTATATTGTAATATTAAATTCCACTCCAACTATAATGTAGATTTTGAACTTTAATGTATCACTTATTTCTTCACATCTTCCCTTCTTTATATGGAATCTCTCTCATCCTCGCACGAAAATGTTGCATCCTATCCCTTACCACAAAATATGTAGTCCTACTACAAATTTTGTATATTATTTAATAATTAACTTCATCTTTACAATGATTAATAGACGAATAAATCGATACACTACAAACTCAACAAAAGAAAAAGAAAACATAATATGTCAAAAATGGCAAAATGCACAAAATGCACAAAATATTTACACTTCGTGAAAAAGTACAGTGGATTGTTCTCTAGTGACTTTTTCTTGTCAATGAGATGTAAATAGTTTGTTTTTTTATTAGTCTTAAAAAATATCAAAACAAAAATACAAACTAAAAAAGAATAAGCTATAAATAACGTTAATACTAAATATAGGTATATAGTAGTATATTAAAAGAATTATTGTTTTTAAATATAGCAAAATGATAAATAAAAAAAAGTATTTACAAAATATACAAAATTTCAGAATCTATCAACTAAAGATAACTTATATGGGTGTACATTGTCGAAAATATTTTTAAGTTAGTTTTATCATTTAAAATAAAAATACAAAAATCAAAACATTAGAAAGTGTTAAAAGAACAAATCTATTAAAAATTAAAAAATCAAAACAATAATAATAATAGATTGGTTGCTAAAATTTGACCTGCTTATTCTAACTTTAGTAGAGCATGAACCTCTTCATATACCATTTTGCTTTCTAAATTTAATGAAAGAATACATTCGGTGTGTTCCTAAAACTGTCTAATTTCTATTTAATATCTAGGTTTTTAAATATTACATACTTAGTCTATAAGATTTTTTTTCTTTTTTTTGTTTTTTAATTTAGTTTTTAAGTAACAAAATATTCTTGTTAATTTGGTTTGAAGATTTAAAGATTTTATATTTTAAATACTCACTTTCAAACATAAGTCGAGGTTTATTAATTAGTTTAAATTATGTAATAAAGATTTAGTTTTAATTTTAAAAGTGAAATTTTTTTTTAATTTAATTAACTATAATTCGTACAATTATTTTAAATTTATTAACTAGTTTATTAACATATGAAAAATAAGGATCGTTTCTTGTTATCAAAATAATTAAAAAGGTTTTTTATTTAATAAAGAATTAGTTGGAATCAAACAAAGTTTAGTGAAAATATGAGATTAAAAAATCAAAACAAAAAAATCAAGCATTTAAAACCTAAGAACTAAATTGAAATAAACAAAGAATTTAAAAGTTGTGGACTAACTCAAATTAGATACAAAATTTAAAAATTGAGATAAAGTTGTTTATAAAATAAAACTAAATTTCTATAGTATTCAAATTTTTTTCGTTATTTATAAGAATTTCTCATTAAATAGTATTACAAAGAATCACTTTTTCTAATTTAAAATAACAAAAGTAAGTTATTTCAAACTCCTCCTAAATTATAAAAATCAAATGTAACTATTATACTTTTTCAAAAACTCACAAACTAACAAAAAAAAAAGTATACTTCAAAATTTTGTTTTAAATTTTAAAAATCAAATGTAACTATTATATTAAAAAGAAGTATATTTTAAAACTCTAACTAAACAGAGGGTTTTAAATTTTTGTTCAAGTATATATTACTGAATTTGGACCATATGCTTTTCTAAATTTAGTTAATAATTAATCAATTTTTTACAAGAAAGAAAATTTGTAAAAACTTCATTCTAATAAATAAAAAATTGAACCAAATAAACTAAAGTGGCGATTTGAATTAAGCATTGATTAACTTATATAAGAAAATTATTTGACAAATTTGACTAAAATTTGGAAAGATCAAAGCTGTTTATAAAAGCCTAATGATTTGAATCAATCTTGTTGTGAGTACAAGGTTTGATGTGATATTATTATGTAAATTTGATGAACAATCTCATCTTGATTAACACCGATGCAACAAGGTTGAAGCTAGAAATCACTTCACAAAATGATTTGAGAGCTAAAATTATGCTTTCAGAATCAGATCCAATAATCAGAACAGAAACATAGTGAACTTTAAGATGAACAAAACAAGAACAGTTTCTAATTACGCGCATAAAGATTTCCAATTACGAGAGAAACAATTAACAACCTACTGACCGAAATCAGAGTTTGAATCTAACAAAATCACCAATAATATACAATTCTTCTCCAGAATCACATCCAAATCACCGAACCACAAAACCCCCAAATCCAAACCCTAGGTTTCGACAACCCTAACCTCCGAAGCCATATAGAGTACGTCCTTGCCTCTTGAGTGCGTACACAACATCCATGGCGGTGACAGTCTTCCGGCGAGCATGCTCAGTGTAAGTGACAGCGTCACGAATGACATTTTCTAGGAAGATCTTGAGAACACCGCGAGTCTCTTCGTAGATCAGGCCGCTGATACGCTTTACGCCGCCACGGCGAGCAAGACGGCGGATGGCCGGCTTGGTGATTCCTTGGATGTTGTCTCTCAGAACTTTCCGATGCCTCTTGGCTCCTCCCTTTCCGAGACCTTTTCCTCCTTTGCCTCTGCCGGACATTGTTGGTTGCTTTGGTTGATGGAGATTCCAATGAAGAAAATGCTGAGATAAATGCAGTGTGTCGAAGATGACAGAGTTTGGTAGATTATATAGAGGATGAGATGGAAAGATGGCCGTTGGATGGCGATCCGTGTGTGGAAAGGGTTTATTCTTGTGACCGTTCGATTTCACAGAGATTGTGTATAATTGGTTGGATTGGTGTGTCTCGCGGATCGGGGACTTTTCAAAAGCGGATTGAGCCATCCTAAACTAATAAG
Organism: Cucumis hystrix; assembly: GCA_025688845.1. NCBI lineage: Eukaryota > Viridiplantae > Streptophyta > Magnoliopsida > Cucurbitales > Cucurbitaceae > Cucumis > Cucumis hystrix. The sequence continues at coordinate 14,184,773 of CM046894.1, forward strand.
ATAAAGAAAATATCTCAAAAACAAAATTAAAATTAAGATAAGAAAATTATCAATATCTTATAGATAAATAACAATTTCTTAGAAAGCGAAAAACTAAATTTTCATTAAAACACCGTGAAAATATGTTGCTTTTATAAATTTTAAAGATATTAAAAACAAATTGATAAAAATATTTAAGCTCAAAACATTAAAAACAAACAATGAAAAGTGGAAACAAAATTGTGTCCTCATATGGCATGTCACGGATCCTTCCTATGTCACTAACCAGATTTTCTTTATCTTTACATTTGCCTGAAATATTGAACATAGAAAATGATGAGTATAGACACATACTCAGTAAAGGACTCACTATTAGTTCCGCTAGATTTTTGTTAACTTTTTATTAGGGTTCCGTAAGGAAGTACTCTAAAACTATCATGCCCCGAACACACGTCATCTACTGATTCCGTAAGGACACATCTGGGCTCTCGGTGAATTCAAAGGAAACACCCTAAGAGAGTCGGGTTGTAAGTGATCCCGTCAGACCAATCATAAAACATAACTTGACATGCTAGTAAGTTTCGTCAAACTCACATCAATCATAAAAAGATGTGATCCCGAGGGGCACCCATATGGATATGATCCTAATAAACAAAATTAACAAAACACTCATCCATAGCATGTAGCATATCATAAACATCACAAATTCATATCATTTAATTAATTAAATATTCATCCAACAAATATCTAATTAATTCCAATGTTCACAAAATCAAATAATCTTCAAAATAAATGCTAAATAAATTAAACAAAACTAAGATAATTATCTCAATTTTTCGGGACGTTACATGAAATTTCATTGAAATGAGATGATTAACAGTTTTACCATTAAATCAACTACTTGATTTTATTTCAATTTTATTATATATAAAGAGTATAAAGTTGAGAGAGATTCAAGTCCGCTTTGCATTATACTAAATCTGTCGAATTGTGATTATTCTATTGTCCTCAACATTACCACTGCTCAACTTTTCACAACTTAATTTTACATTTTATTTTTACTAAAAATAATAAATATACTTTGACGCTTCCAACTTCAAATGAACAATTTACTTCATTTTTAGGGCCCCTCAAGACACCTTGTATATAAATGTTCACATTTCCATTCACGTGGGTATGTTATTTTCTAACTTTTTTTTTCTTTTATTGTTGGATAAATCCTTTTAAAAATCACTTATTTTAGAATGCCAATATCCAAACAAAAATCTACACAAATTCTTGTCATTTTTTTACGGAAAAATTGGAGTAAATTTCAACCCTTTACTAGAAATTGTAATTTCTTGGGGGGGGAAACTTTGTAGGTAGACTTACCAAGATTTCTCGTAAAGTTGATTTGGTCAATCTCATTTGAAAAATCATACAATTTTATGATTTTTTTCACAGTAAATTACGCTTACAAACCAAGACTTACTTAGATGTCATATCAAGTTTACTTGTGAAAAAATCACATATGCCAACTTCTTGTTCGTACGAAATTATATCAAGTTATATCAAGTGAAAAACTAATCATAAGTTCTAGTAAAAGTTAACCTTACAAGTAATTTCACATAATTTTAGGGTTTTTTTAGTCAAACAATTTTTTTAAAGGAGTATTTTCTTTATTTGCGAAATATTGTGCGTTTGGTTTGCTATGGTGGCATTTGAAATAAGGATGAACAAGATTACTCATGTGGTAATCTCGATTTAAGATGTGGAATTAGATATGAGGAGTTTTTGTTATAGTTCTAAGTAAGGTGGATTGACCCAAACAAACCATCACGACCTTATCACAAGAATGATGTTTAATTCGTTCTAATGCAAAGATGATCTGTGCAATCACATTTAGGACTTATCTTCTTTTTAAGCAAGATGTATCCGCATCTACAAAAGCCTCATTAGGCTGGTCTTCTACATTAGCACACTAGAAGAACTTGATTCGATGTTTTGAAATCTAAATCGTCTATCTTGATTTTATACCCTTTTAATAAATTTTAGTCAATAAGATGGCACTGGAGTGAGCATGATAGACCGAAAAATCGAGTCGACTGACCAAAACCAACAAAGCAGAAGGTAGACGGTCGAAGATAAAAAGAGGTTCGATCAGTTTTCATTTGAGAAAAATCAAAACTGAAGAATTAAAAAAAATCAAAGGCTTAAATCAACTGATTGATGGTTTATTCTCCTTCATGGATGGAGCAGTTTGAACTTTTACTTAACCGTCCATAATCAGTTCGATAACGATTGACCAATGTTGACCGACCAACCAATGTTGACCCTAGATGGCACTCCTCCATTCAGAATAAACCAAAGTAGTTAAAAGTGAAGCATGAATGAAGGTGAAGGTGATGCTGAAGATTATTCCTAGGCAAAAATAAGAAAAAATGTGAAAGGCTTCTCCAAGGGGTTTAGCAATGTGGATACCCTAAGATCCCATAATTTGATCGATTCCTTCATATAACTTGACTTGCACACCTTCTTTGTCGAATTTATAAATAAAAATTGTTAAGTTGAACTAACCATTTATTTAACAATCTAGCTAGTGAACTCCCTAATATTGAAAAAACTAATATATATAAATCGATGTCACAAATAAATATGGGACTAAGAGCCTAGAAATAGAACTATTTGTCATCTTAAATATAACAAGTACCGTAGGAGAAAAATCAACATGAAATTAATCTAAAATTCAACTCGCTATAAAGTATATAGACATTAGCTACTTAAAGGCTCTTAAAGGAACTTGACACAACCGAATAGGAGTGATTTGATCATGTTTGAGTCACTATTTTGGTATGATGCTGGCATATTGATAAAAGCACACCTCCTTAAGGTTAAAACATTGATATATCCTTATTTATCTCTTATTGACGATTGTGTACGTTTATTTTAAGTTTTTTCATCACATGTAACCCTTGGTTACCTTTGGCCACATTGAGCGTGTTGCACTTACAAAATTAAAAATTGATCAGTCTTTTGAGATTCAACTCTTGGAATACTCCAATATTCTTTATTTTATTTATAGTGTAGACTTGCACTTGGATCGTTATTATCAATACTTCCATCACCCATACACAATAGGTCAATCATCTACCATCCACAACTTCTATGAGAAGCAAGTGGTGTATCAACTGTCCATTCACGGAGAGGTTACAACCTAGAATGGGTATGAATATGGTTTGCCTAACTATAAGAGTAGCAGTACAAGTTGAATTCAGAAGGAACCTTTGTACTTCTCGAATAAATTGCCTACAATCCGAGCTAATTGAGAGACGTTTGCTTTGAATGCAAGAAGGTAAACTTTCATAAAAGTAAATATGCAAGATAAGCAAACGAGATCAAGAGAAATATTACGAATGTAAGAGTCTAGCATGGGTTTGTTTTGAAGTTTTCCCTAATTATCCATTTGATCCTTGAACACAAAAGATTGATTTCAACAACTTATATAAACCTAATCGAGTTGATTAGAAAAATTAACCAATTGTCCCAATTAACTAATTAGTTGAAACTCATTCCAAATAAGTATGTTAACAGCATTAAGTTGAAGGATCATGTTAGGATGAATTTCATTATAAGATATATGAACTACTACTCTCACCAATAATTGATTTCAAAATGCTATTTTTCATTCTAATTTTATGAACACACCACGTTATATAGTACATGACAAGCAATTTGCATTTGCAAGACTCAAATTCTAAAAAATTGTGACAATAATAATCTATGATTTTTTTTTTCTTTTTATGACAATATATGAAGTGGTAGAATTGAACATCGTTGAATTTTTTTAGGATTGACAACACACTTCGATCTCATTACTAAATTGAAACTAAGACCATAAATTACACTACATATCAAAAGAATGGACAAATACATATATGTGTGAACATACAATAAATCCAAACAGCAAGAAAGAATGGTCAAGAAACCAAGACTTGAGCATATTTTGAGTTTTGACTAGGTGGTAAAATATTTCCTACTGAAATGTGAATATTAGCGTGTGATACTAATGGGATTCTTTTGTAAAGAAATTCTCATCTGTTAAACAATGCAAACAAGTTTATTCATAGATTCAATATTAGCAGTTTATTCATAGATTCAATAAAAAAAAAAAGGAAAAAGAAAAAAGAAAAGAACTTAGAGTTTCAATTCTATAGATTCAATATTAGCAGTTTATTCATGGCAGCAGGCAGCAAAACTGAAAGAGTTTCATAATCGTAGTCGTATGAAAAACCTCGATAGTGAGAGAAGGAAGAGTTCGAGAGGCACGCATCATAAAACTTAAGAGGAAACCAATGAAAACCATGCATCGACATCAACAGCATGCTGCAAGAAACTATAGATTATGAAGGGAAATTGTGTGACAAAATGAACATTGACTAAAAAGTTAATATCTTCACAATTATAACATCCTACCCATCCTCAAAAACTTGTATTCAGTGTTACCCAGTAATCAACATCATAATCCAATATGTTCAAACTAAAACTTCAAAACAACACTGACCTATTAAAAATGATATTTTTCCCTAAAAGGAACTCACTCTTCATAAGACAGGAAGTTTCGAATTAAATTTTAGAAAAAACGTATAGATTCAAACAAAAATAGCAAGTCTAATAAAACAGTTGAGTATATAGCAAAAGAACAATTAAATCTCACCGGAATGCCTTGAATATGTTTCTCAACTTGTTAAGAAAATAGCAGTAGGATTCCCAGGCGATGGAGGATTCTGCTTCAACAGTGAAGCCAAAGCACCAGCTTTCGCTAGAGCGTTCGGGTCAGAGACACGCAAAACCTGCACCTCTTCCAAACCTATTTGCCTCCTAATCAACTCCAAATTCTCATTAAGAACATCCATTTCCCCAAAAGGAAGCCTCAAGTCCAAGGCTTGAACCCCAAGTGAAACAGCCTCATCCTTCTTAAACCTCAAGAATGGCATACACAGCTTCTGTGTTTGTCTAAAATCTGCTGCCTGCCCAACTGAACTCTTCTGGAGTGCCTCCATTATTTCACTATCAGGTGCAAATGTACGTTTGGTCGAATCAAATTTACTTTGGAGTATTCTAAGGCATTCTGCTTTCCATCCATCAAATTGCTCGTTCACATATATCAAGCCCGTCAATTTCTTGTCCTCGACCACTGTTGTAACAGGAGCGCCCTTCTTGTTGCCTTTTTTAGAACCTAAAAGTTGCTTTTGAAGAAGCTTTCTCATCAAAACTATTGAGTCTTGGAGATATTTGTTTGCACTCTTGAGAGTTAAATTAGGAGAATCAGCTGACGGCCAGCCAGCATTAACAACAAATCCATCCTTCTTCAACATATTCCTCCAAACGTGTTCTGCATAGTGTGGACAAATTGGAGTAATGAGTCGTGTCTGGACATCCATAAAACGGAAAACCAAATCACGGTTCATGCCGCCAGCACCACATGAAAACCTGTACTCATCCCTAGCTGCTTGGAGATCATAAAAACCGGTCTTCAAAGCTTCCCGAAACATGTAATCTTTGTAATTTTGCTCAGTCATTTTGACAGCTATATTGATTTCGTTTTCAAATACTCGATCAGCATAAGTTGATGGAGGACCTGTTCTAAGGAAGGAAGAAGAATCAGCCTGTAGAATGTCTTCCATCCATGCTATTTCTTTAGTCAAACGTAAGATGGCAGCATTTGCAGTCTCAAATACAAAATTTGCATCATCAACACCATCACCAGCATCAGCCAATGAGAATCGTGTAGCATCAGCAGAAAACTCTTCAATTGCCTCACGCAGAGTTCTAAAATTCCCAGTAGACTTGGACATCTTTTCAGAATTAAGCATGATGTGCCCATTACATCTGAACGCACGAGGCCAATGGCGCTTTGGCATAATTGCAGTATGATTGTAAATAGTGAATGTCAAATGATTCTGAATAAGATCTTTTCCAGAAACCCTAAGATCAAATGGATACCAATACTCAAACTCCTGTTTCATCTTATTAAGAATTGACTGTGAGATGCCAGTTGATTTTGGTTCTGCAGCACCACAAAAGACAAAATCCCAAACTTCATCTGTCATCTGCTCAGGTTTTACTGCAGAGTCACCCGATCCATACAAGTCCCCGTTCTGCAACAAGTGTGCTATGGTGTAGTAAGCCATGTAAATGGTGGAATCAGATAATGACTCAACTAGAAATTGTTTGTCCCAAGGGATACGTGTTCCAAGGCCGAAACTACGTGAGCATGCCCACTGGTTGAGCCAACCCAGTGTGTGCTCAAATCCATGTCTCGTCTCATCAGAAAATATATCCATGCTGGCCAAGCACTCTTCAGACAATTTCTTCCATTCTGATTCCCCATATGTGATGTACCTGTTAGGAATACCATCAAAGTAGAGATTAAAAGTAGTTTTCAGATATATTGCAACAAGTAGATTAGAAATAATATTGGGTCAATAGTGATATGTTTAGTCATTAACCAAAGAATTAGTTATAAGAAATAGTCACCATTGATCAGTAAGAGCTACAATGCACTCATCTCCAGACCGGGACATAACACGCTTCTCAGGTTCACTATATGGGATAGCTTGGCCAGTTTTAATTAGCTGGCTCCGAATCAAAGGTTTTGCTTCCTGTACTTTCCTTCCAACAAATTCACCAACAATTAGTGTTCCATCAGTAAATCCTCTCAAATACGTCAATCTTTTAGCTTCAGCAAGCTTGTCCTTCTCATTCTGACTTTTAATTTTTAGATCCAAGCAAACTTTTTCAGCAGCCCTGTCTCCAAATTCAGGGATATCAATAATGGGAACAATATCATAGGGAAGCACCCATTCATCTTTAACACCATACTTGGCCCTAAGAGCTGGTTTTGATTTTAAATCATGCATGGCCATATAATCATCAGGAGCATCACTAGGTACACTGGTCACAATACCAGTTCCCTTATCCGTGAGAATTGTAAGCATGGGAAGAGCATAAATGATTTCATTAAAGGCTAGAGGGGACTTCAATGGGAGGCCTATCAAATCATTACCAGTCAGCTGAATCAAGCAAGTAGGTTTTTCAGGAACCTTAGAAAATCTCTGATAGGCTAAGTTAAGGGCAGCTCGTTCGGTAATAATAAATACATCAGTATCATTAATCTCAAATGCTCCATATTTACCCTCAGGTAGTACCCATGCATTTGTTTGACCATACATGGTCTCAGGTCTCAATGTTGCAGCGGCTAAAAACACTTTTCTACCCTCCAACACTCCCAATTTAGGAGGAAAAGGTGCCACAACTTCCATCTTAATCAGCGTGTAATCCTGTGGTTGAACCCCTTCACCACTTGCCCTATCATGATCAGCACAGGGTTGGCCATCTAAGGGAGAATATATAGTATATCTAACATCTTTCACAATTTTCCCCATGGATTTCAACTTTCGCATTTGCCACTGTATAAACGAATCATAATATGGATTTATATCAGTAGTAATAAAAGATCGTCTCCAATCGCAACCTAAACCAAAAGCCTTTAGGTCCTCCATTGTCAAAGGAGGAAAAAATGTCAACCAGTTATACGGATCTTGAAACTTGGATATCTCACTGTCAGACAGACCAAAACTGCGCATTATTTCCCACTGGTACATCTGTACACCCGTCTTAGAAGCTGCCTTAGATTTCTTGCCCTTGAATTTGTCAGGCAACGTTGGATTATTTTCATTTGCCTCCTCAGCTTCTGCTTTCAAGTTTTGTTGCTCTTCTGTATCACGAGGGAAGACAGGTGGGTCACCAAATTGTTGAATTTCCCTAGCAAGCTTATCAGCAGAGGCCTTGATAGGCATTCCTGTGCAGTGGAAACCAAATGGTAATAGGACGTTTGCACCCCGTAGCCTATGATATGCTGCAGCAAACTCCAATTTAGAAAGGGAGAAAGCATGACCAATATGCAAAAATCCATTCATATAAGGGAAGGGGAAATTTCCAAAGAACTTTTCCCCCACTTTAGGAGGCATTTCACATGCCTCTGCCCTGAAGACATCGTTCTCTTCCCACAAAACTTGAATCTTAGCTTCAATCTCTCGGAGACTATCCCTCCTAGCAAAGCTTTTCCCACTTTCTGATGCCATGTCTGTAAAACTGAAAAATCTGCAAGCATTCAACAACACCATAAGAAGTACACAAGAGGAAGCACTCTAAGAACTAAAGGCATGCAGAAAACATTTACAGAATAAGCAATTAGGTCCAGTTTCAATAAGTCAAATAATAAATGAACTTACATGCTCCATTTAAGTCTGCATATCGTGCATAAGAAACCACTCCCATTTAGAAGAGTGATAGGCAAGGTTCATATTAGAACTAAAATCCATTCAACAATGATACTAATTTAAGAAACTATATTTACCAGGTAAAGAAATAAATAAAACAAGAAGTGCCACTCAGAAATTAATTAATCTCCAACTGATTTAGGGGACCTAACTTCAAAATCATCATTTTAATCATTACCACTCTCAACCATGATAACTATTAGGATAAATTATACATTCACTCACGAGTTGCCTGTGGTTTGAGAACCAATCAGACACAGGTGAAACTCTTGAACAAAAATTATAATTTACTCTAATTACTTAGAATGAAGAAAAAAAGGTACAACTTCCAAAATTTTTTCCTACTATCTTGAAACATGAAGGGATGAATTTCATAAACCATAAGACACACAGAAAGTAAATCTTGGGAGTGCACATGAAATCTAGCCTACAAAAGCTCTTGCATATGTACTATTACAAGATCAAACTTCATACCCATATAAATGTGTTATCAAAGTATATTTTAAAACAATAAATGACAAAATCACAAAGTAAGTAGAATTGTATCTACTCCACACTAATTTTGAGTTTAGCAATCAGCACAACATTTGGGCTGGGGGATTTCTCCCTCAAAAAAGGAAAAAATTCATTGGATACTCACAAATCAAAACAGTGAACTGAATACCTAAATAAGCTAATTGGTCCAGGTGGCTATTTAAATTAATTCAATGAACTGGGTTGTTCCCTTGACATTTAAAATTCAATAACATAAATGAGGCTCAAACCCACATTCACCAAATGAAATTCATACTCCCCCAAAATAGAAAGAGATGACGCGCACACATACAGAGTAGTTTTAGAACAAAATCCTAACAAACTCTAAGATTAGATGTCAAGGGGTAAGATTAGATGTCAAGGGTAACTTCAATACCTTAAATTCAGAACAGCACGACGGTCTGTGAAGAACAGCAAAAAGCTCTTCACGGAATGAGAAAAAGCCAGTGAGAGACTAGTAAATTATTAAACCAACTATAGATGCAGTATGCTTGCCCTGTATATCAAATGCTATTGAGAATGAGAAGAAATATACATTAGCATAAGACAAAAGAAGAAAAAAAATACTTGAATACTGCAGATAAATAAGGGTAATAACTAACAAGATCATCAAAAGAGACTAAAAGCATACAGAAAACAAAATGAACAAGGAAAAATGGAACAAATTTTGTCCCGAAACTTTGATGTTAGTGATTATCTAATTCCTAAACTTTTGAGATCACAAACTTGGTCATGAACTTCGATATAATTTAAAACTCAAACATCTACCGGACACAGAATTGGAAGTTTAGAGTTCAATTGGACATAAAATTCGAATTTCTATCTAATAGATCAAGTAGTTTTTAAAACTTCTGAAATTTTATAGAACCCATTAAACACAAAATTGAAAGTTAGTGACCAATTGGGCATACAATTGAAAGAATAAAAATTTCCAAAGAAAACACATCTTTGAACTGTGCGAACTTAACAATGATCTAACTGAGAGATCGGAAGTTACAGAAGACTAAGTATAAATCTCAGCGATTAGCTTTTGTACAAGAATCCCGTGCACAGGCGTGCCGGAGAAGTTCAACAGACAGGGAGATAGGAAGAGAAGAAAGAAAAAGGCGATGTCAATGGATGCCACTACGGTGGAGAGGGCGTGCTGGCATGCGGCTGCGGCAATGCGACGGAGAAGAAGAAGATAGAAGGGAAATGGAGAGAGGGCTGTATTCGATTTTGGATTTTTGAAAGAAAAACAAAGTCCAAGACACATCGCTGCAAACTTCCTTAAGAAAATCAGTGCAACGCCGACAAAATATCATACATTTACGTAGTAAACACAGTTCAAGTACTTGCATAGTCCACCAACATCATAGAGCTAGAAGAAATAAAAATGGAGAAAGAACGAAAAGTTTGTATAGAAATCAGAATTGGGAGAGCACAATTCACATGAATTGACAACAAACAAATGAAATAGAAATGTTTTTTGGAACAAAAAAAAAACCAATCATATCGAGGAGAAGGTGAAAGGAAATACTTGAGCTTTGAGCCTTTAAGCTGCAAGGCAAGTAGGTGGATGCAGAGTGAAAGTAGGCCGCCGTGAGGGCGGTGGTCGCCGGTCGGAGGTTTTACAAGGGCAGAAGCTTGCAATGTGTATGGAGGAAGAGAGGCTGAACCGAAATGGAAAGATAGAAATTAGGGCAAACTTGAAAATGAGTTTGTTGGGCCTTTTTTTTTCCTTTTATTAATTTCATTTTTCAAATTTATTGAAAATAAGATAAACCATTTTAAATATATATATGAAAAGGAGATACAAATAAACAACAATTAAAAAATGAAGAAAAGTAAATTAAATATATACAATTTTAGAAATTAAAAATAAAAATAAAAAGGAATCCTATAAAAAAAAGAGATGAACTTTTTAGTGGTAACATGTTTATCCCTAAATTACAAAAACATCGTATATGTATAAATCGGTATTAAAAAATTATGTAAATTGTCATCAAGAGTTTAACTCAACTTGTATTTATATAATTAAAGACTAAGAGTTATCGAGTTCAATCTTCACCAACAACTTTTTAGACTAAATCCAATTGAGACAAAGATCGAGATTGACTATTATTTTTAAGTAGTTATTTTCAAATATTTCTTATTAAATTTGTATGATATAAAATAAGAATTTTGAAAAATATTACAAAACTTACATAAAACTATCTGGGAGGTTGAAATAGAGAAATCAAAAAAGAGTTCATGAAAGGAGAGGATGATAGTTGAATTGAGGATTGAAATTATGAATAAAGAATTTAAAACATATAGAATAATAGTTTTTCCTAGTCTTCGTCTTCTAAGACTCCGTCAAGAAAACCCAAAAGATCGATAGTTAAACTATGTCTTAAGCAAAAATTTTGGTCTCGTTTGTGTATTGATTTGGGTCAAAATGCAAATGAGTCATTGAAACAATTGTGTAAAAAAAGATGTTATTTATGAAAACAAAACTTTCAGGATTATTTTTGACAATTACGTGAAAGTATCTTTATTTCTTCTTCTTTTTTTATTCTGAAAAGAAATTTTAAGTACAACGTAGGGTGGGAGGATTTGAACCATATACCTATCGTCCTAAAAAAATATACAGTGTTGGCAAAACAATAAGAGTTCACCGATTGATTCCTGATTTTCAAATGTAAAAAGGATGTTATTTGTGGATTTACAATTTGATATTAGGGGTTTCCAGTTAGATTTCTAATTTTCAAATCAAACTGTTTTTCATATCACTACTTATTCTCTCTCCTCAATCATCCTACCATGACTTGGCCCAAAAGGGTAACCATATTTTAGAGAGACTAAGAAAATAGACAAGTGGAATTTGATGATATCTCCACACGAGCGTCGTCTTCTGGTAGGACGATGTGGCATGCCATGGTGTGACGAGAACTAATATTTTTTTATTTAACTTATTAATATTCGATTAAAACGATTTTACTATTAAAACAAATCCAAAATAGTTTCTTTAATTAATTCTTAATTACTAAAACTGTTTCCATATTTAAAACTCGATGGGTTGAGATCTCTAAGTCGTTGAGATGTTACTTATTTATTTTGTGATCGTTGAAATGTTATAACATCTATATATAGAACCTCCTAACTACTCATTTGACATATCTTAAAAAACCACATCTCACAAGTTCTCTCTAACTTCTTTCTCTTTGTATTGTTCGGAAGCAAATAAGAAAAGTGTGATATTTCGATTGATTCTGGTGCAGCTCCTATTGAGTGAGAGAGTGGGAGAAAGTAGGAGAGTATTTTTAAGTTATATAAAGAATAATATCATGAATTTAAAAACATTAAACAAATACAGATATTAAATGTCATTTCATAATCTCATAAAAAAAACTTGTAAAACAAATCGGACCTGAAAAAACTTCTCCCTACAATCTAAAGCTCTATTCCTAAATTAAGCTTTACACCCATTGTATCTCTCACAAATATGATGTATATATGAAACAAATAACATCCTCTATTTCTAAATTTATACTATTAAGAAAATGATAGGACACTTATATTCAAGAAAGATTAAAAAAAAAGGCATAAATTTAATACGAATCTTACAAATGTCCTAAACTAAAATTTATTTTCTTGATTAGAATTTTGTATAATTTTAGGATAATTTTAACCTTATTTTCATTATTTATTATATATGATTTTAAAAAATAATTCATCTTTATTTATGCTACTAATTAATGTATAGTTTTATTATGGAAATAGTATATTTTTTAATATAAAATGAAATATTTCCTAATATGGAATAATGTAATAATTAAATATAAACTTATATAATTATTTTCGTCACCATATTAAGAATCTTATAAACTTCTTCTAGCGCCGGCAAAGAGTTCTTCATCCTTTCTTTTGTGACATATATTCAATAATACATACATGTATTATTTTTTATATTATGTGATTTTTTCTGACTGCGTATATATACCAATATATACACATATTATATATTCATTCAGTGTATTTTTTATTTCTTACATATATGCTACTGAATAATTCACATATGTTTTGTGATTTTTTACATATATACTATTGCATATATTCAATAATACATAAATAATGTTATCTCCAATATACTCAATATACCCTAATGTATTTCGAATACGAAATATAAATTCTTACTAACCTTAAATTTTTGGGAATTTTTTCGAAAGATCACTATATCAATTAGTCACCGATGTTCTTCTTCTTCACCGTTTATATTTTTCCCAATCTTCTATTATTCAGCGTCTTTTGTGAATAAAATGGAATCAATATCCAACGTATTTGAAGAATGAAACTTTTACCTTTTTTTAAAAAAAGATTATAAACTGTAACCCACATCCCTGATTTCTCTCATTGTCGATCCACCTTCTATAAACAAATTGATATAACAACTTTTCATTTATAAAATATACACCGTATTATTCAATATATACTATACTTAGGTGGAATATATGGAAAAAAATGTAAAATACAAAAAAATGAACGGAGTGAGAGATTAGAAAGCAAGAGAGAGATGTATAGGAAAGATTTTTTGAACAAAATAACCCAAATAAAATGAATTAAGGAAAATTTTTATTATAATATTACCATAATAGAATTATTCACTTACCATATTTATATAGAATATCTAATAAATGCAAATATTAATCATAAACTTTTCTTTTTCTTTTTTTTCTATTTTTTAATATATTATCAATAATAAATATGGGTAAAGTAGTCATTTGGACCTTATATTTGTGTAAAATATTAGTCAATTTAGTACATTTTTGAAAAATTTAGAAAATTTAGGTCAATCTTATAATATAGTATACAATTTTATGCTACATGGGTTAAAGACCATATATTCAACAAATAAACTTCTACACAATCTAAAGCTAAGAGCCCACAACCAACAACAAAGCCCAAATTCCTATTTGGTACTTAAAGCCCATTAAAACCCACTTGCAAACTATATTCAAAATAATTAAGTATATAGCAATATTTTAAAAAAATTACAAATATATCAAAATTTATCAAATTATATCAATGATAAAAGTCTATCACCAATAGACCATGTTATAAATATTGGTCTATCATCGATAAACCATATCAGCGATAGTTTTGGTATATTTGCAAAAAAATTTAAATATTGTTATATCCTTAATTATTATTCCTAAAATAGTCATCAATTACAATTACTCATATACATACCTATGTAAGCCTTTTTAAATAGCGGGACAACAATAATGACTAAATTTTAAATACTGGTTCTGAAAAATAAACCAAATCATCTTTTTTAATAAAAATTATTCGACTTGAGAAAGAGTTAAAAGTTAGCACAACCCAACTGACATAAAAACATTGCAATATTATTTGTCTGTTGCACATAAAAAGAAAAAACTAGACTTTAGAACTAAATATATTTTTTAAATAAATCGATTAAAGAAAGATAGGAATTAGAGAGTGAAAGCACTCTCATTCTTTTTATAAATTCAAATAAAAATTATTTTAAATAAATTTATCGAAATAATACATATATATACAGTTAAAAACATTATCTTGACGATTTTATAATTTTAATCTATATACTTCTAATGGTTCAATTTTCATCATTGAACTTACCCTATATCTTAAATTTAATCTCAAATGTTGGTTATCATTTTTACTATAAAATTTTAAAATATATTTACATATTTTATTTTCTTTTATAAAAAATATTGTTGTAACATTAATCCATTCAAATAAAAAATAAATTTAAGAGACTAAGTTTAAGATTTATTTAAAATACTATACTAATGAAGGAATATTCTAAAGTTTTAATAATAATATAATTTATTATTTTGTGCTTCTATGTTTATTTATTTAATTTGTGTAAAAGGTGTTTAGTATTTATTTAAAATCCTCAAATTAATGATGCGTTTGATTTCTCGACTGTCCTTTACCAAATGTGGAAATTTGGCTTTGCCATGACCTAACTTATAAATAAATTCCCATTTCAAAACCACCCTTATGCTGTTTGCATTTTCAAACAATGCCATTAAACCTAGTTTTGGGTATTGATCTAGTTTTCGATTAATCCATAAGTTTAGGGCAATGATTTTCAATGTTGTATGAAACTTTTTCGATTAAACCACAAAGTAAAGTTATAAAGAATGTTTATTACAAGTTTGACAATATCATACTAAGGTAAGAGACATATGCAAGTAAAAAATTGGACGATTTGAAAAAAGGTGTGGTTTTAAAAAAAAATTAAAAAAAATGATTGATTTAAAAACTATTTAAGTAAAAGAGGTGAAAATTTTGTGATGCGTATCTTGCATTCCACCTCTTTTATTATTTATTTAATTTTGGATGTGCTTCGAAGTCCTCATTTTTTTATTTATAATTTCACATTATTAAATAATAATTTCTTAACTATTATCTTTTTGTTTTATTTATTCTCCTTAAATTACTATTAAATACATCTATTTAACTTCTAGCATATAGTTTTTTTTTACATTGAAATTATCCTAACTTATTTTAGGTTAAAATACCATTTTGGTATTTATATTTTGATCCTTGTTCAATTTTGGTTGATGTATTTTTTATTGTTTAATTTTTCACTATTATTATTTATTACTTAATATTTTTTAAATTTTTTCATAAATTCATATATACTTAATGTTATTTTAATGATTATATACGTAATGATTTTTTAATAATTTATTATTGTACTTCCGTATTTTTGTTTTTTTTTTTTTGACAATTTTTTTTTATATTAGTAGTATGTTTTTCTCCAAAATTTATTTAATAGTGTTCATAATGATTTAATAATTTTGTCAATAATTTAGGGTTTGAATGATCTTTTTAAAATTTATGTAATTAATCTCTATGTTTTCCTTTCTTTTGTTATTTTGGATGTATCAAGTTTATATACTATTCTTAAATTGGCACCATTTTAAAAAAGATTGATCCAAATACATAAAATGTAAATTTAATTAAAACATTCAAAAGAATTAACTAATCATATTAATAAATAAAACATTAAAATAATTAACAATGTTCATAATACATATACTTTTATTAAGAAGACCCCTATTACCCTGAATCTGACCATGTTGGTTCACGTAGTGTCCACAATTACCCGATCTCTTATATGGATGTCATGGTTTGACCTTCCTCCATGTTCAGCGTGTCATGGTTAGTCGAAAAGAAGTCGAATATCGTTGATGTTGGCATCATAGGAGTATTGATGAAATGATCAGCCATGTTGCATACTGATTTTGAAAATCAGGTTGAAATGAGACATTCTCATGTCTAGCTGGATCACCTTGTTCTTCATCAAGAACATCTCACCTTCAAAATATCTTACTCTATATATAGATATCAAATTACGCAGAACAAGTTTTGTCGTTCTAGTCACCGCATTTGATGGTGTACTAGATATTTCCAACTGTGCAAACGTTTCCTACAATCGACACAATTATTAATTGATTCAATTAAATAACAAACCTTTACCAAAAAAATGGTATGATGCTCTTGCCTTTGTGATGTATCGTCGGCTAATATTGGCATACCATTGCATGTATTCAGGTGCAACATCTATATCGTCCTTAATTAGCGGCGCACTTGCAATAAAGTTATTTCGATATTTCCAAAATGAAATTTGAGGAGCCAAATAGTTAACTCAATCACGTTTGTGTCGACCCCGTAAATCAAGTGAATGCAATCGAAATACCTGTGTCACAAGGTTATTTGTTGTATCATCCCAAACTGACGCATTATATGATATGGATAATGTCACTCCACCACGAAAAAGCATATGAACGGAAATCTGGATTATTGTTATTATCGTTGTTGCTGATATGATTTTTTTTTTTTTATTGTTCTTGTAACAATAGAATATTCAGTTAAAAAATTGATAATAATAATAATAGAAGCTCGAACGTCAAAATAAGAATAACAATAAAGCTCAAAGCAACATTCATGTAAAATATATTTAATTGGCAATTCAGCAAATTAATCCTACATTGAATTAACCCCATTCACCAAACAAACAAAACACATAAGATTTAGCACACTTAAAATCAAGGTATTCAACAAAAAAGCAGAATAAAAGTGAATAAGTTCGATTAAACCCTTTTTGTCTTTCATCAATCAAAATTCAATAATAGTGATAATTAGAGAGTTACGATATTAAAATCCTATAAAAAAAAATAAAACATAATGGATTGGGAATGAATCACATAAAACAAATTTAAATCAAAACACATCAAAATCAACAATGTATTCAAAAGAATAGAAAAACTAACATTAGAAGGAAAGTGAGTCTTGGATTGATAGAGAATAAAAAATGGAGCAATTTAAAGGTTCAGTTGAATGGCTGTAAAAGAGGGCGTTGATGAAAGATTGAAGAAATATATTAGAAAAAAAGATTGCGAAAAATAAATTTCAAATTCATTAACTCTCTCTTGTCAAATCCATTAAATGCTTTTTTTTTTTTTTTTTTTTGGTCTTTTTTGGAGGGTCCTTCCACTCTATTAACTCTCTCCATTTGAGTCAAACTAAAAAAAAAAAAAGTGAAAAGAAGCATTTCAATAGTGACAAAATTTCACCATTTTACCTAAATAGTTTATAAATCACCTTTTTTTTTTTAAAAAAAAAACCACCCTTTTTTCTAATAAGTGGTATCAAAGTAATGTACTTGAATTATCTAAAAAATTTAGGTGCCAAACAAAAGAAAAATGACGAGCCTTAAAAGTTATAGATCTTGGTAGACATTTATATGAGCTCTATCATATTGATGACATAAGCTCCAAAAAAAACAAGAGTTACCCTAGAATACAATTTGATGGGAGGTTTGGTAGTATACTTCATAACACTTAAACATTAATTGGTTTAGGATGTGATCTTGTTAAAGAAAACTACAGTTTATTGCTAACGTTTTCCCTTTATTAGTCTATTTATTCATCTATGTAAAAGATTGCTATTGCTATTATGGACTTGTTTGTTCAATAATATAGAAATTTCACATATCAAAATTGTAGGTAACTAATAATAGAATAGCAAATCAAGTATCTTAAAAAAAAATTAATTAAAAAAAACCATTGTTATAACTAAAAATTTATTAATTTTTAATAATAAAATTATCCAAAAATAAATCATTTAACCAAATATTTACACATTATAGAAAATCAAATGTAATAAATTTTGTATTTTTAGTGATTTTATTATAATAAATTTTGTATTTTTAGTGATTTTATTTTATAAAGTGTAAACAATTTCTCAATTTTTTTTTTTTAAAAAATCTCCATTTTAATAAACAATTAATACTAAAAGTAAAATTATTAGCTCAAAACAAAGCAATCATAATCTTTGAAGAGGATAAATTGTTGCTCCATTTTTTCTTTTTTCTTTTGCCCTTGGAATTTTAACTTTGAAGATGATGAAACTTTTGTCTATACCTTTAAGAAAAATTTTAAAAGAAAAAAACGAAAAAATATTGCTTTAGTTTCTATATTTTGTTTAATTTTAGTTTGTTTATTTTTAATTGTTTAATTTTAAATCACAAATAGTTTAATTTCAGGGTTCGAAATATCGGATGTTGATTAGAATATCGAGGTCTCGGTTTTATAAAAAATACTGATGAAACTTTTGATGAAAGTTGATAGATATTATCGTTTTCAATTTATGAAACTTTGATTGTGACCTATTAGAATGTAAATTAAATATTTTTAATCATAATTTCTATAAAGTAAGACAACATTTAGATGTATGTTGTAAATGTAAGAGCGAAAATTTAGAAATGAAATGAAAAAATAATTACAAAATAATATAAAGTTTAGGAATAATTTGAAATGAAAGTTTTGGAAGATAAAAAAACAAAACTCACCTCAATTAAATTATAAGGTGAAAAGATGTGAAAATGTTCAATTATGTGTAATCACAAATCATAATCCTAAAGTTTAAAGACTGAAATTGAGCTAATGCATGGGAACAAGAGATTGCTATCAAAAGTAATTTTATGAGTAACAAATTATGATTATATTTAATTTATAAAATCAATCATGGAAAACTTCTATAACATTTTAATAGATTAATTGATAAATGATAAACTCAATTAAAAGTTTTGGGCAAATTTTTTTATTCAATAATCAAATAATAATAATATTGATTAAATTATTGTATTTGCAAAATAAATAAATAAATTACAATTAAGTTACATGATTACAAAAACAATTTAATGAATTTGAACTATGATTTATTATTTAATAAAAAATCAAAATTAATTTGTGCAAATAGATGTAACATGTTGTGATTAAAAATTAATGGATCATAATTAAATCAATGATAATCTAGTTATAATTATTAAAATAATTAATTAATTAATGAAACTAGTTAAAACCAAATATTATAATTTAAATTTTAAAATAATTTTCTAAATTATAATACATAAACTAATTTAAACTAATTAATTTTTAAAAGAAGAATAAAGTCATTGATTTTAACCATATAAAAAATAAATAATACATGAATTAAAACTTATACCAAACTTATACATAAATTAATTTTGGATGGCCATAACTTATTCAAAGAATGCATGTGAATAATTTGTTCTCACGTTTAAACCTTCAAAACTTATACTAAACTACAGGACGTGTAGTCTATATTCATTTCCATTTTTATCTTCATGTCATTTTTATCAATCCAAACGATCTCATAAATGTTTGTTTGTTTTAGCCAGTGAAATCAAAGTTATGTTAAGAAAAACCCTAACTAAAAATAATTAAGGACAAATGGGTGGTTTGCATGCATGCTAGAGGGATGAAGAAGGGAGAATCATGTGAATGAGTAGAGAGTATTTCCATCAAGAAAGAGAAAAGAGAAAACCTTGATAAAGTCAAAACTTTGATAATATGTCTTGCATGCATTTAGGAGATAAGAAATTATATATATAGTTGCTTTTGCATGGTTTCAAAATTTTGGAATTTTTTCTTTTAAATTCTCAAATCAAAAATGGAAAATCTTTTACACTTTTTTTTTTCATGCATTCACAACATTGTAATAATCTATCTAAAAATTTTAAATTAGAGTTTGACGTTTGATATATTCAATATCTCGAGTAAGTGCTGGTATGTAATACACACACATATATAATACCATCAAGTTTCTTAATAAAAAACACTAATACATATGTCAACAAAAACTTAGCTTAATTTACATCAATGACATACGATAAGGATCAAGAGATTTGTGGTTCAAATTCATCACCCCATTTATACAAAAGAAAAAATCAATGCAAAATGAATGATAGACTACTATCGTCAATCACTGATGACTACCAAAATTTTATTATATATTTTTTAGAAAAAGGATTAAGGAATAGAAGTGTGTTTTAAAAACTTGAAAATCAAACAAAATTTAAAGACTAAAATGATAGTTTTCTCTAAAGAGATGTAGTGATTAAAATTTATAATTGATAATAATAACAATGATAATAATTTTGTTTAGGACAATAATCGAGATTAGAGTATTGGAGAATTAATAGTAATAATATTGGAAAAAAGAAAAAGAAAATAGTGTGGATGTGAGGTGGAGAGTTATTTGAAATATGAACATCGTTTTTCACGTACTTCACAATCATTATCAATTACAAAAGAAATGGCGCATCTTGAAATTTTCATCAAATTCTAGGGGTAATATCGTAATTGCAAAATATTTGAAACTCATACGTAACGGTATATACCCCGGAAGTGTGCGAAAAAACGTTTTTGTCGTTATTTGAATTTCATTTCCCACTCACCCAACTACGTTTTTTATTTCTTTCTTTTCTTCTTCTTTTCATTGTAATTATAATTATAATTAACGTGGTTTGTTTTCATAATTTATTTGGTTTATCAATTTAGAACTTTGTTCTTTCCAGGAAAAAAATACTTTATTTTATTTGGTAATTTCTTTAACTATAATTTAATTATTATTGTTAATTTATTTAGGAATATAATTTATGTTTAAAATATTGGTTACACTATGATTATGGTTTTAGTTCTTGTTGTTTCTCAGTTGGATAAAATTTTATATAGTTCTTATGATTTGATAACGTTTATAAATAGTTACTACGAGTGAGATTATTTTCTATGATTTTGTCAAACCAAAAGGACTAAATTATAGTTTATGGACTATAGAGTTTAAGTTCAGTCATTTTAAAACCGTAGTGATCAAATTTGTGATTTAATTTTAAAATTTACATAATTGTTATTTTGTATTATTATATAGTTTATAATACATTATATATTTTTAAAAATGGATTTTTTTTAAAAAATGAAAAAAAATTACACTTCATAGAAGAAACAAATAAAAGTAAAAAATCTATTACACTTGATTTTTTGATAAAATGTTATATTTTGTCCATTTTTCTATTTTTGATAATTTTTCTTAAAAAATGAATTGGGTTTAAAATATAACATATTATAGTTTTTTTATATGCATTTAATATAATCATGTTTTTTAAAATCTAAAATTCAAATTCGGGATACAATGAAATTGTTTTCACAAGGCATAATTGTAAATATAAAAATTAAATTCAAAATAATTAAGTATATAACAACGTTTAAAAAATTACAAAAACAGCAAAATCTGTCATAACAAATATTGTCTATCAATTATAAATTATAAGAGTTTATCATCGATAGAAAGTCTAAGACTAATAAATTTTTCTATATTTGTAGTTTTCACAACTTGCCCAGAAATAAAATATAGGTGATATGTCAAACGTATATTCATTAAAATCAATAAATCTGGAATCATAAAACACAATCAACATTAAAATGAAAAAAAAAAGGTTTTAAAATGTATTTAAAATCATAAAAGAAGTTGGTTTTCATTACTTAATCAAAATTGGGTGATTAGTACAAAAAGCTGTTTATTTATTTATTCATAAAATTTAAAGAATTGATTTCTAGAGGAAAATACTATTAATTCAAATAAACAAAACTGTCCACAATTTTGCAGGCGAAGTCTCCTACAGCCACCACCAATCCTTCCTCTCCTTCTCACTCCTCCATCGTTCTCAAACTTTCCCCTCAAATCCAAGCTTGATTTCTCTTCCAAATTCGCATTCTCAAGCTTGTAAGCCTTGTTTTATCCATTTCTTTACTTTCTTGCTGAATTTTATGTGTTTTTGCTGTTTGGAATTTTTGTTTTGTTTGACTTAACAGTAATTATCCATCATTCCCAGCTTTATTCTCGATTCGGACACTGAATTCTCCTTCAAATTCGGAATCTCAAGCTTTGTAAGACTTTTTTGTTCACTTCTTTAACTTCAATTTCATTTTCCGGCTGAGTTTTAATTTGCTGTGTTTTTTCGATTCTTATGATAGATATTTTACTTTAATTTAATTAGTGATGCGTCTTTAAGTTGCTTTTGTAATTTATTATTATTTTTTTCTTTCTAATTCCTTGGATTCTGAAGTTTAGGAGTGGTTTTTATTTTTAATTATTTATTTCCATGCTTGTTATGGAAAGGTAGTAATGGTTTTGAATTGGACAGCTATTGTCTTAGAATGACGGTGTTTGGTTGGTACAAGTATTTTTGTGATGGTTGTTCTATTAATTGGAGGAGTTTACTTGAGTTTTCACGTTTTGGGCTTACGTTTTTGGGGTGGAATTGGATTTTGATCGATCTACGGTTTGTTGTTGTGAAGACTGTGATCGGAAATGGCTTCTGCTGGAACGTTGCCGTCGCATCTTTCGGGGTGGAAAGGCGGAAATGTGAACTTGGGATTTTCGAAGCGGTTGGAATCAGTAAAAGTGTTTGATTTGAAGAGCGCCAAGTCTCGTGGAAGAAAGGTCTTGATCATACGGAACTCAAATCCTGGCTCTGATATTGCGGAGCTTCAGCCTGCTTCGGAAGGGAGTTCTCTCTTGGGTAAAATTTTAACTATGCATGTGGAATGTTCTGGCCATGTTTCACCCATCTTTTCCTTGATTTTTTGTGGCAAATTAAGGAAATAAAAATTAAATAGAGATTTTACTTTGTTGACTCATCGTCTGGCTTTAACTGGAATTGAGAGAGAAGACTGTGAATTTCAAACCAAAAGTAATAAGGAAAGAGTAAGGAAAATGTGGGTTAAATCATCTCTAAACCCAAAAGTTAATTATAATTGAAAAGAGTGTGGGAGAAAGTCATGGTATATTTGTTCAAACACATGAATTCTAATTCTAATGAGTATCTTTTTCAATATACATCCTGAAATATATCACCGAGATACACATTTCACTTGAATATACCGAGCTTCAGCCTGCTTCCAAAGGGAGCTCTCTCTTGGGTAAAATTTTAACATATGCATGTGGATTACTCTGCCCTTGTTTTATCCATCTTTTACTTTATTTTTTGTGGCGAATAAAGGATAAAATACTATTCATAAAAGATTTATTTTTGTTAACCTATTGTTGCATGTAAGAATTGATCGCTGAATCATGATGATGTTGTGATGAGATCTAAGAAACTTGGTAACGTATTGGACATGTTCAACACAGTGGATGATGCTAAAAAAGTAGTGTAGTTTTCCCCATATTTCTTCACTTTCTGAAAAGCCAAAGATGGAATGTTATTCAAGTATGTACTTTTAAGTGGTTTTGTTTCATTTGATGATCACTATCCTTTGCAGTTCCTCGGCAGAAATACTGCGAATCCATAAACAAAACAGTCAGAAGGAAAACACGGACAGTGATGGTTGGAAATGTTGCCCTTGGTAGTGAGCATCCCATTAGGATTCAAACCATGACGACAACTGACACGAAAGATGTTGCTGGAACAGTTGAACAGGTTCTTTTATATTTGTTCTATTTCGGTTGTGTTTTCATTTCCAAAATCCCTTCATCATTGCTCCAACACTAAAAACATTCTTTGATTACTAATATTATCGTGAGATGTTGTGGTCAATGGAAAATGTCTGTGTGTCACCATGATTGTGCCAAACATTTGAAAGCTCAAAATTAAATGGTGATGGGTATAATCATGTTATAAAAGTTTTTGTTGAAGTTTTGTCTAAACTATTCTCGTTTTTTGCTCAAGGACAATTTGGATGGTAGAGTCTACAGCAACTAAGAAAGACGTCAACATAATGGAAAAACTTTGATATTTTGCATAATGGTATCATGTTCTTTATATGATTTTGAAGATGACTGTATTGTATTACCATCATTAGGTCATGAGAATAGCTGACAAGGGAGCAGATATTGTTCGAATAACAGTTCAAGGAAAGAAAGAAGCAGATGCATGCTTTGAGATCAAAAACACCCTTGTGCAGAAAAAGTAGGTTTAACATTATATTTTGGACATTTTTGGAGCAAGTTTTCCACAATTTATGATGTCTCTGAAAATTTTATTTTGCAGTTATAATATACCTCTGGTCGCAGATATTCACTTTGCCCCTTCTGTTGCACTGAGAGTGGCTGAATGCTTTGATAAAATTCGTGTAAACCCTGGAAATTTTGGTATGCTATTTATTATATTGACATTTTCCAAAATTTCTTCAGAAAGATTGTTCGTGTGTCAAGCTCATGTTTAATGCAGCTGATAGGCGGGCTCAATTTGAACAGCTGGAGTACACAGAGGAGGATTATCAAAAAGAACTTGAGCATATTGAGGAGGTAGAACTTTTCTTTTCTATTGTCCCCCTCGCATATGTTGCTAGATCCTATTACAATTTTTCTTGGCAACAGGGGAAATTTTATATACAGAAGGCATGTCTGGTGTTACTGATTAGTGATTAGCCATATGGTCATGATATTTTTTGTAACTACCGAAACCTGTGTTATTTTCCATCAATGAACCTAATTTTATCTCAGCTAGTGGGGTTGGAGAATTTCTCCATGGATAATAAACTTTTTTTCCTATTTTAATTGTGAAAGGTTTTTACTCCGTTAGTTGAAAAATGTAAGAAGTATGGAAGAGCAATGCGCATTGGAACAAATCACGGTAGCCTTTCAGATCGTATAATGAGCTACTTTGGTGATTCGCCAAGGGGAATGGTGAGCAATTTTTCCTCTAGATTCTTATAATTTTTTTTTTCACGATTTCTTTTTTGATCTTAGCTTAGGGATGTCCTTAATAAAAGTTCTTCCAACTACTAACAGGTTGAATCAGCGTTTGAGTTCGCAAGAATTTGCCGAAAGTTGGACTACCACAATTTTGTCTTTTCCATGAAAGCAAGCAATCCAGTAGTTATGGTTCAGGCATATCGTTTACTTGTAGCTGAAATGTATGTCCAAGGCTGGGATTATCCTTTACACCTTGGAGTTACTGAAGCTGGAGAAGGTGAGGACGGCCGAATGAAATCTGCAATTGGCATTGGGACTCTTCTTCAGGTAGTTTATCCAAATAAAGTGATGATCCTCCTATTTAGTATCACTGTCTTTCACCTTGTTTTGCTGCACAAATTGTGTGTAAACTCTGAATTCCAACATCAGTAGGTTTCCTTTTTCAACCTCTACTCCAAGATAGCATAATTTCTAGACCAATGCTTGATGTATGCACCTTTACTAACCTTCTCTAGAGTTTTAGTTTCTAGTAAGGCATCTGTATTTGATTAATCTTTCAGTTCTTCACAAATTTCTTTCAAGTCATAGTGGTTAGGTTGATTTCCTACACAAAGGAATTTACAATACACATTTAGAAGCCATATCATTGTGGGGCATTTTGTAAATGCTTTCTCTTGTGCAGGATGGTTTGGGTGACACTATTAGGGTTTCGCTTACAGAACCACCGGAGGAGGAGATAGATCCCTGTCGAAGGCTTGCAACCCTTGGTATGAAAGCAGCTCAGCTTCAGCAAGGAGTGGTAGGGCATTTCTTTCTTGTAGTTGTTGTGTATGGTCAGTCTTTTGCGTGCCTAATCTCTTTATCTGAATTTGAATATTATGAACTTACTATTCATTCTTTGTCTGTAAGGTGCCATATGAGGAAAAGCACAGACACTATTTTGATTTTCAGCGTCGATCTGGCCAGTTGCCCATTCAAAAGGAGGTCAGCTTTTTATGATCATTCTACTATGTCCTGCTACTTTCTGGACTTGGATTAAGAGAAATGCTTAATTGTAGTACAGGGTGAGGAGGTCGATTATAGAGGCGTTTTGCACCGTGACGGCTCTGTTCTCGTGGCAGTTTCCTTGGATCAATTAAAGGTGCAATAAGAAAGACTTTTCTGATCTCAACTCCCGTGAGGTATCTCAAGATTCCAAAAGGTGGACTACAGAAATATCTAACTTCTTGTTTTCCTAACTCCAGATGCCAGAACTGCTATACAAGTCTCTTTCAGCAAAGCTTGTTGTTGGCATGCCATTTAAGGTCTAATGTGTTCGGGTTTCTGTATAAGACAATCCATTTCTTTTCTACTTTCTGGGTTTTCTATTTCCTCACAGTTTTTACTGATACTAGGATCTAGCGACGGTCGATTCAATTCTACTGAGAGAACTTCCTTCAGTAGATGATGCTGATGCTGTAAGGACTTCCCTTTCAGTTTCTGATGCATTGCTTTGTGTGCTTTTTTTTTGTGTGTGTGTATACATTTCGTATCGAATGATCAAAACTTGATTTTCTATGTCTCATGGTCAGCGGCTAGCCCTCAAAAGGCTGATAGACATAAGTATGGGTGTTATTACACCCTTATCAGAGCAACTTACAAAGCCCTTGCCTAATGCCATGGTTCTGGTCAATCTGAAGGAGTTATCCTCTGGAGCTCACAAACTTTTACCAGACGGTATGTTGTTCATACTTCCAATTCCTGCTCGCTCCCTCAATTTCTATTTCATTATTTTGGTTAAATTCCTTGTCACATTCCATGTCAATGAATTGCCCCAGGCACACGCTTGGTTGTATCGGTACGAGGTGATGAATCATACAATGATCTTGATATCTTGAAAGAGACTGATGCAACAATGCTTTTTCATGATTTACCATATTCAGAAGACAAAGTCAGCAGAGTGCATGCTGCAAGGAGGTATAACAATAGTCCTTTACGGGGAACTTAGTAATTATTATCTAGATTCTAGAGCAACATTTACTTTTCCTCATTGATTTTGTCAAATGTTAATTTCAGATTATTCGAGTATTTATCGGAGAATGGTCTTACTTTCCCTGTGATTCATCACATTCAGTTTCCAAACGGAGTTCACAGGTAGTTATTGTCTGTTAACTTGATTGTATTTGAAGTGTTCAAGTAGTGAGTTTTATTTTCCCTTATTACTTTTAGAGACGACTTGGTTATCGGTGCCGGTTCCAATGCGGGAGCCCTTTTGGTGGATGGCCTTGGAGATGGTGTCCTATTAGAAGCCCCAGATAAGGACTTTGATTTCATAAGGAATACGTCCTTCAATTTGCTACAAGGTTGCAGAATGAGGAATACAAAAACCGTAAGAACTTTTTCGTCCATGAAATGAAATTTAAGTGCTTAAATACGTGCTTTTGACTTCCTAAAAAGTCATTCCAAACAAGTCCTTACAGTATTCCTTACCAAATGACAACTTTTCTCAATTACGTACACGCTTCGTTGCAGGAGTATGTTTCATGCCCTTCTTGTGGAAGAACATTGTTTGACCTTCAAGAAATAAGCGCAGAAATAAGAGAAAAGACATCACATCTTCCTGGAGTTTCTGTAAGTTGAAATAGCTTTTAGAACTTCCAAGAAATGATGTCAAAAGGGAACATATTTGATTGCAACTTGCTTCAGTCAATTTTTTAAAAATTTGTTTCTTCCTCAAATGGCATCAGATTGCAATTATGGGTTGCATTGTTAACGGTCCTGGAGAGATGGCTGATGCTGATTTTGGCTATGTTGGTGGTTCCCCTGGAAAGATAGATCTTTATGTCGGGAAGGTAACGCCACCACATCTATTTCGTAACACTTTGCTCTCATCCTATGACCATAATTATTCAAAGGGAAATTATCTTTATCATTTTAGTTCTTCAATTTCAAGATGTATGTGTTTAGTCCTCGAACTTTTAAGAAATAGGTTTGAAACGTCCTTGAAAACTTTTTTTTTTATTATTATTATTTTAAACAATTGTATGACCTCTTAAATTAGAAAAGAAAATTTAGAGAGAAGAGATAATTAAAAAAAAAAAAAAAAGTACTTAAGGACCTCCTGATGCACCTATTCTAGAGACTAAAAATTCAAGAGCATTTATTACAAAATTGTGGAACTTAAGATTGAATAAAAAGAGAGAAATATCTTCAAACCCCATATATATATATATATATTACAAAAGAAACCATGTCATCAATGTCTTCCCACATTGTGTTCATAAGCAATCCTTATGATGAAATAAAAATGTAATATGTTGATGAAAATTTGGTTTTTGATCAGACCGTCGTGAAGCGAGGAATAGCTATGGAGAATGCGACAGAGGCTCTAATCCAGCTAATAAAAGATAATGGGCGGTGGGCCGAACCTCCTACAGAAGAGTGAGAAAGAGATAGGGATGGCAATTCTGGTTTGGTTGGTAGGTAGAGAGAGGTAGGTGAAAAGAAAGAGAAGAGAAATGGATGAGGGTAGGAGGCCACAGCAACACAGCATCACAGCAACACACCACCACCTTTGATTTGTATCTGTGTTGGTTAAGTAGTGAAATATATATTTAAAGAAAAAGGGGGTATGGAAATTGGGGTAATTCACATGTCCACCATATTCCTCTTTGCCAAAGTGAAAAAGAATAGCTTCATAATTGGTATGTAAACTCAACTCTCTTTTTTAACTTCCCTCATCAATAATTATCAGCTAATAATTACATTTAAATTCCAATTCTTTTTGCTGTCCTTAAAGGGCAAAAAAACAGAAAGAAAAAGAGTTCTTTTTTTTTTTTATTTTTTTGATCTCTTCTCTCTCTCTCTCTCTCTTTTTTCCACGACTTTGGCTTTGTTGGATAATTAAAACAGTTTAAGCCCTGTTTAATAACTATTTTGTTTTAGGATTTTTGCTTTTGAAAATTAAACCTATAAACGTCGTTTTTATTTTCAAATGTTTATAGACTTGTTTTTGTTTTTTGAACTTGGGCAAGAGTGTAAAAAGTTTGATATAAATGATGGTAAGAAAGTGAAAAGAAAATTAAGTGGTTAAGAAATGAGGCTTTAAAAATTAGTTTTTAGTTTTTGAAAATTAAATCTATACAAAATTTGGTCCATATTTCCACCTCACTTTCTTGCAAAAACGCATATCATTATAAGAGAATGAGAGGAAGTAGACACGATTTCAAAATCCAATAAATATGTGTGTATATATCACAAAGGTTACTAAACAGGGTTTTGGTTTTTCATTTTTCATTTTTAAAAATTAAAATTAGAAGGTATAGATACTCCTCTCGGTTATTATTTTTTACCAATGTTTTCACAGATCAAACCAAGATTTGAAAACTAAAAAACTAATATAAAAATAATAAGAAAAATAGTTTTTTTTTTTAAATTTTATATTTGTCCTTAGAATTTGTCTCAAAAGTGAACTCTTGAGCACAAGTCAAGTCATTATATGAAAATAAACTCAATTTTTAAAAATGAAAAGTCGAAACGAAATTTTGGTGAGGCATTGGGGGCTTAATAAGTTTATTTTAAACTTCAAATATTCTGATTTCATCCATTTTTAAATTTAAATTTCAATAAAACCTTGAATTCCAACAAAAAAACGTAGTTAATAAATCAAAGAAACCGTTTTCATTTTAGTTAAGAACATTTAT
The DNA here is from genome assembly GCA_025688845.1 of Cucumis hystrix. Taxonomy (NCBI): domain Eukaryota; kingdom Viridiplantae; phylum Streptophyta; class Magnoliopsida; order Cucurbitales; family Cucurbitaceae; genus Cucumis; species Cucumis hystrix. Next base: position 14,214,309 of record CM046894.1, read on the forward strand.
TTTAAATGACAGTTTTTTAAAAATATTTACAAATATAGTAAAATATCGTAATCATGATATATTACAATAGATTAATATAGACTACTATTTGTGTCTATTATGAAATACATAAACATAAATAGTAATCTATCTTGATCGGTCATGATCCATCATGTATAAAATGTGATATATATATATATATATATATAGTTTATTTTGCTATATTTGAAAATAGCTTTAAGATAAACTAAATTATAATATCAAAAAGTTTTGGCAAATATTTCAAGCTTTTTTTCTTCTATTGTATATATGTTTCTATAGATAATTGTATAAAAAAAATTGTTATAAATAGTAAAAAAAAACCAAACTATTTTAGATCTAAAAAATTTAAATTGTTATAAATTTTAAAAAAATAGTTTCAAAATAAAAAATACTTATATTCATTCAGCAAATTATTCCTCTTCCATCATAGAACGAGACACTATCACTTTTCTAGATCCTAAATAATTTTGATCGTTGTATTTCTTTTTATGTGAGAAAAATAAAATAAATTTGTTTAAATCGAATACGCAACCAAAAAGAGATAAAAAGAAATGAGAGGAAACAAGAAAAAGGAGGGAGAAACCTCAAATACCTACGAATGAAAATTGATTCAATAAAAGGAATTCATTAAAACAAAAAAACAAAAAAAAAAAACACAGAATAATTGATAAAAATGAAGAAGTTTAATAAATGTTTGTTTTTAATGATTTTGTAAGTATTGTAATGATGAATAGAGGAGTTGTCCAAAGTCACACATCACTCTTTGAAGCACACATTTATTTCATTTTCATCATTCATCATTTTGGGCATACAATTAATTTCCATCATTTTAAATTTTGAAACATAACTAACTAACTAACTAACTAACTAAAATATAATATTTTCTTTTACTTCAATTAATAAAAGTTTAGTTTCACCCAAATATATCAATCTCTATCTCTATTAAACCTAAATATATGTATTTCAAAATAAAGAGATTCCTCGTTTATTGAAAATATTAAAATCAAAAATCAAACAAAAATACGAGAGTTTTTTTAGTTACTATTTTCCTTTTATTCACTCTCTCTTAATTTTGAAAAATAAATATATATGATAATTTGAAATAAAAAATTAATTTTTAGAGAGAATACGTTATTTCTTTTATGTTATTTTTAGTATAAAATAATAATTATAAATATTATCGATGTAGTATTAAATTTCCATCAACGTACCATATTCTCATTTATTTGATAGCCATAAGTCATAATCAATACTTTATTAAACATAAAAGGTAAGAATCAAAACTTCACTAATATAAAAAAAAATATATATATATTTACTAATTTGAAAACAATAAAATATTTATTTCATAAATAAAAAGTTGTTTTTATAATTTTTTTAAACGTCGAACCAAATCAATATTCCTATAGAAATCGTAAAATAATAAAACAGAAAATTTTTTATTTACTAATTTGAAAATTAGAAAATGTTTATTTAAATAATTTTTTTTTTTTTTAAAAAATATCAATAGAAATTTTTTGTTATATTTTATAAATACATTTTGAAAATATTAAAATATCATTTGACAGAAAAAAGAAGAGAAGAAAGAAACAGATTCAGTTGAATTCTTTTTTGAGGAAGCAAATTTAATGAATCTTATAAATGGTAAGAGATTGAAGATGAACAATGGCAAACAAAATGTTTGTGGTTTGAGTAAAAAACCGAAGAATCTAAAATAAATGTGGAAGAAAATTCGATGATAACTCTCAGCAATTTTCTCACCAACCAAACAAGAATCAAATCATCAAGAACACGACGGAATATAATGAAGATAAAAAAATATGAAACAGGGAAGCAGAATGTGAAATCTGAAATCGAAAACATTGAATAGAATAGTAAAATCTCTAACAGATGCATAAGTGACCAATAATGGAATCGTAATCGAACAAAAAGAATATTTAATACAGAGTTGAATCACTAAAAAATGTGTATATCAAAACAAAAATCAATTCCATTAAGAAATCGCAAGGTACCGTAGCTATGGCGATCTTCACAGGATCTCTCTCCTCGCTGTATATCCATAGTGAGATCGGCGAATGTTGTCTTGCCGCTTCTTGTACACCACTCCTCCAAATCCAATAAAAGCAACCGCAGCGATTACTCCGATTGCGATTCCGAATTTCTGAGCTCCACTCATTCCGTCTTTTGATTCTTCATCCGATTTGTCTTCGTTAATCACACTGCTCCTGCCAACGTCGCTAGCTTCGGATGGAGGTGGAGATGGAGCCGGAGAAGAGGAAGGAGGAGGAGGAGACGGTGAAGTCGGAGTAAGATCTGATGGTGGAGGCGATGGAGGAGAACTCACCGGTGCATTCCGAGGCGATGCGTCTGGTGGGCTAGAGATGCCAGAAGAACGCAGCGGAGGGGAATCCACACCAGTTTGCGGCGGCGGAGCGGGAGAATCCGCCGGAGAATCCGCGGAAACAGAGACTTGCATTAAAAGCAGAACCGAAAGAAGAGCACAGCAAAATAACGCTACCTTGGCCATAAGTTGTAAAAAAATCTTCTACAAAATCAAGATGAATGAAGAAAAGGATCTAAGGAACCGAAACGAAAGCGAGAATTTAGAAGAGAGTGGATTGGAGTGGAAGAAGCAGATCTGGAATTTAGGCCTCGGGATGAGAGAAAAAGCTACGAAGCGTAGATTCAGGAGCACGGAAAATGGACAGAGGAATGAGATTGAGACAGGTAGGTAAAGTGAAAGAGGAAGCGGCGGAGGTGACGGAGGAGACACCGGGAGAGGCGGCGTTGGGAATTTGGAGTTTTAAAGAGAAAAGTGAATTTAAAGTTAAAAAGAGGAATAACTAATAAGATGGTGAAGTAGTCTTTGCCTTTGGGTTTTTATATATAAAACTAAGAATATGTTCTATTTTACAAAGTCAATACAAATTACTTTATTTTCTAATTATATATATATATATATATTATAAAGTTGAATAGATCCCAAGGGTTGATGATGGAAAATATTACTTAGTTGTCATCCTATATGAAGAGAGTCAACTTTAATTTGAAATAAATTATTTGATAACTTAGGGTTTACAAACTTACTTTAATACAATTCTCTACAACATTAAAAATTGGCTTCCGCCTAAAGTTACAGTATCAAATAGACCAACCTTACTTCCTCAACTTAATCCAACCGTAAATGCGAAAAATATTTTTTCATATTAAAATTGACTTATCCATTGTCTAAATTTGACTTATCCTTATTCATTGTTTTCTTGGAACAAAATAATTATCTAACAATTTATGAAATTTTAGTTACTAATTCATAAATTTCCATCCATTTATAGTTCTATGTTCTCATGTTTCCATTAATTAATCTCAAACTCTCTCATGAAAGGATTTATAGTTCAAATTTGTCGTACATACGTAGAGTTGAAACATATAGATTTTATGAATTTTCATTTTAGTTTAGAATTCGTATTAGTAAAATATAACAATTTTATTCTATTTATTTTCTTTTAAAAAGTACTATAATAAATTAACACTTTCAAATGATTTTTTCAATGAATAAAAAATGAAAGTACACTTTTGACAATGGCCAATATCATGTTATCATATTTTCTTTTTGACTAAATACCATATTGTTTGTTGTTACTTTAACTTCTCTCTTGTTTATCAAATTAAATTAATTTAGTATATAGGCTGCTACTTTTTTTTACTTTTTTTTTTTTATTTCTATTTTTGAAGAATGCTACTTTTTAATTTAGAAATTAATTAATTAAAATTAATTTTTGATATACCATATGCTATTAATTCCCACCAAATTAAGAGAATCAACCAATTAGATTCCTTCTTCATGATTCTTATTTTGTTAATTACCATATTATATCCAAAACTTTATTAACCAATGTTACATCTAATTAGCAATATCTTTAGTGTCCAATAAAATTCCCTGACTATAAATTGACTATAAATTGCGTGTTTAACATATTTAAATTTTGTATAATATTTCATAAATTATATAAATCACATTGACGTGATATGTAACACACAAAATCAAAAGTTTAAGAATCTATTAAATATATTCAAGAGAAGAAAATATGTATATATATATATCTTTTGAGAGAAGAAAAAGAAAATATGAACATTTGAAATTGTTCTATAATCTCGAGATTTGGTATTCAATCACATGACACTTAAATGGTCAAAAGAAAGGAAAGAAAGAAAAACATCTTTGAAGTGTTTGGTGAGAAATCACTTGACAAAGTATTTGACTTGAGACACTTCAAACTCACTTTTAAACATTTACGTAGTTTTCAAAATCGTCGGAACATTTTTTTTCAATTAATCTTCCAAATGGTTACAAGTAAATTGATTTAGAATCTTTAATAGGATTATATTTGAAAATTGTTAATGTATTCAATTCTTACACGTGTAGACTTCTTCGATCGTCGAATTATTAAAATTGATATGTGACAATTTTCAAAGTAAATCAAAAATTTAAATTGATTATCTTATGACATTTTAGGGACTTAGTTGATAAAATTATAAGCCTATAACTTCATGTTTTCCTTATTTTGTTATTCTACATATTGACAAAAAAAAAATGTTAATAGATATACATTCATAAAGTTAAAAGCTGAAGAACTAAACACGATACGAAATGGAAATGAAAGCATAGCCTATAGTATATCAAATACTCCCTAGCCTAACAATTTTGAAAGTGAAAAACTCTAACTTGAAGTTACGTTTGAGAATTGAATTGTTTTTTCCTCTACGTCCTTTTTTATAAATTAATTATTTGAAAAAGAGCATTAGAAGAGAAATGGAGATTGAAAATAAATTCGAACCAATAGAAATAGAATGTTGTGATTGCAACCGAACAAGCAGGCGATTGGAGAAAAACCAACTGATTGTGGTTGGGAAAAGATCATTTTGGCCAATAAACTCTTCAATGATAGCAAAAGGGATACATTAAATATTTTAATTTATTTGACTATTTTTAAAAATATTTTTTTATTTAGATTAGTGATATAATTCAAAATTTTGCTATATAACAGGTAAATATTTTAATTTATTTTACTATTTTTAAAAATACTGCTTATTATTTATTTCTTTTGAAGAAATTATATGAGAAATTGATACTCACGTTTCGATATTTCGATCTATAATGCTTATCCATAATTTATGAATCTTATTTGAAATTTTGTTACAAAACAATTTTCTTAAAAGAAAAAAAAAAAAAAAAGCTAGTCTTAAATATATATATAATAATTGTAGAATTAGTTATAATCATTCGATCTCCGATTAGCTATTCAATTGACATATGAGTCTATACCTTTTCCCTTTCGTTTCCTTTTTATGAATTATGAAATTATTTGTATGGATTTTTTAGTGCAAATCCGGGGCAAATTTTTTTAACCTAGAATCGTTTACCAGTTCAGCCAAGTTTTTGTTAATGAAGTTATTTCTATTGTTATTTACTTCTTTATAATACTTTGCTAAATCAAACCAAATTTAAAAAATGAAACGAAAGAATTCCAATTTTTTTTAATATATATTTTTAGCACAGAAATCAAATGGATAATTATTTAAAAGAAACTACAAGAAAACATGCAGAATTTTTGAAAAATAGAGCTGACTAATTGTTCAATTTTCCAGAACAATAAGCAATTTTGGATCTAACTAAACAAAATGAGTAAGTTATTAAATCATAAGTGTGAGCATTTGCATCTATTTATCAAAAATATATAATTATACACTAACTTTCTGAACATCTAATAAAAAAATTGTCAATTGTCAAGTGGCAAGTCTACTAAAAAGCTGTCTATGGAAACTAAATTGAGAAAACAACAAAAACAAATAGTTCTATTTATGTTATTAGTTTATGTCAAATCGAGCATAGCTCACATAATAATTAACTAAGTTTGGAGTTAAAAGTTCAATTCCACGTTATCTTTTTTTTTTCTCCTTACAGCATACACTACAAAACCAAAGGACTCGTCTCTTCTTCTTTCTTGTTATTAGAAAATAATGGAAATTAAGAGTGGTTTCTTTATCAGGACTTTCTCTAATAGGGGAAAAAAAGGTATTCTTATAATTTCTAGTCTCTCGTATTTATCGTCTACATTATCTGCAAAGCAATAAAAAGAGGGAAATAAGAGATGCATAACTTACAAAACTATAATAAGTCTTCACAATTCATCCTTTAAGTCAGTGCTCTTTGGGCTCTCTTTTGCATCATCACTAGATTTGCCTTCAGAACTTTCAGCTTTTGGACTTGAAACTGGCTTCTGTAGCTTAAAAGGGATTGATGCATTTTTCTTTAGGAATTTGTAAAATGCTACAACCGTCCGATCCGTATCGACCGTGATCTAGAAATCAAACCAAGCAGTCAGAAACGGATTTGATTACTTCTTGGGAGAAAGCGACATCAAGGTGGAAGAATCAAGAGAGTAAGAATTAAAGAGATTAGGAATATGTTTTTGTTTACTTACAGGATCAAAGCTTTTATTTCCAGCAGGGAAGAATAGAATTGTTGGGAATCCATCCGACTGTTAAAAGAAGAAAAACAAATAGCAATTTTCTAATCAGTTTGAATTGAACATCATCACAGGTTCAAAAGATCACTTGTTCCGTCAGTGCAATGTTTGGTATCACTTTTAGAGATAATAATAAAGTATATAGCTACATTTTAGTGTATAATTTGGTATGTGGTTCTTTAAAACTAAACTTACGATACCACAGCTTCTTTTTATTTTGTTTTCTACTTTTCAAGAGTAGTTTCAAAATCCAGGTTTGGGGGAAAAAGTTAGTTTTTGGAAATTGATTATGAACTCAAAATGTTTTGTTTTAGGAAAAATGAAAACTATTGTAAGGGTGCACTATTGAAAAATAAACACAGATCTCAAAAAACAAAAAACAAAATCAATTGGCTATCAAACAGAGACCTGAGTAAAACTAAAACACCCATTGATAGTGACTTGAAAAGTAGCTGTATACCAAGGGAAATTTCTTCCAAATATGTAAGAGCAACATTGACAAATGCAGAAAGGTGACAATGAAATCACCATACCTTCGCCCGGGGATGTTCATTGGTTGTGCCATCCATCTTAGCAATGACGAGTGAATCGACACCACGTAGATGTTTCGCAAGCTTGTTGTAAGTTGGTTCCAGTGCTTGGCAATGCCCACACCAAGGAGCATAAATCTAGAAATGAAACATAAATCAGTATATAACGAACAACATGAGATGATGAACAGATAAAATGCTTGTTGGATTACTCGATACCTCAAGGAGAACATCCTTCGATTCCTCTAAAACAATTTCATCAAAGTTGTCTCCAACCACTATTTTCACGTCACCATCATTCTGCATGAATAGAGAGGTAACATTTTAGAGATCAAATACGAAAAGTAAAGTTATACTGACAGGAAATGTGAGTCAGTTCTACTTTTTTTTAAAAAAAAACAAAACAAAACAAAAACTTTTCATTGAATGAAAAGTGTGTTAGTTCAACTTACAGTCTCGGGAATGGGATCTGACTTATAGAAGGGTTTTAGCTTGTCTTCCAAGAAATTTTCTGCAAAAGCCTGTCCAGTGAATTGGATGAGAAAAGAGAAATTAGCTGAGAAGTTGACCTAAAAAGAATACTCTTTACAGGGATAGGAAGGAAGATTAATTGGTGGACCTTAATATTTTCCAAGGTAACTTCCTTATCAAGCACGAATTTCTTGCTGTCCTCATTTCCAGTGTATCCAAGAATCTATATGAAAACAAAATTTTCAATTTCATCACAACATTTAAATATACTAACAACCAAATTCAACCAAACTTCCTAATCAAGCACAGATTTCTCGCTGTCCCCATTTCCGGTGAAGTAGAACTTGTTTTTAAAATTGGGAGGCGTACATTCATGAAAATTGAAAATGTTTTCTATGTTTTCAATATCAAAGCCTATTTGTAAAATCATTTTCGTGTTCGTTTGATTTCTATAAAATATCAACCCTAAGTACAACACATTCAATGGAAATTGATGTTTATAGGTAGGCAAGTTTAACTTCGGAAATACATGAAAAGGACAGCTCACACATTATATAATATGTACTACCGAGTATATTCTAAATTTTACAAATCATACACGCACGAAACAAACATAGATTACATAAACCTATTTTTCATATAATCCAAATACATAATACGAATTTAAACTTCCCAATATCAAGCTTGCTAAAGTTAAACAAACGTACTAAAGTTTTATTTGAAAATGAATATATTAGAGGTAATGAAAAAGATCACCTCTGGACCATTGCCATTAACGCCAAAATATTCTGATACTGGCTTTCCAACCTCCTCATTATCAATCTCCACGTAAACGAAAATAAGCTGCATCAAAACACATAAAATTAGAAAGAAATACAGAGAGCAACCATGAATTCCAAAATAGTATAACAATGCATCTCACAATTCCTCATTAATAAATAATGTCTGCATGAAAAATAAGACAGTTTGCTGAATTTACAAGCTAAGGACAACAAAATATTCCTAGTTACTGAGACTAAACTTTCGAATTTGAAGTTAGCTTCTCAATTCTAAAAAAAAATTATCCTTTACTTAGCAACAACTATACCTTTCCTTTAAAAGACTTGGCTGCTTCTTCAAATATGGGGATGAGTTTCTCTGTGTCATTTGAAATTGCAAATAGAATTAACTGGCCACAGAAAAATACAAAGTGTCAAGTGCAAAGGAATTCTCGAGCTCAACTTCACAAACAAAAGTTGTTTCAAAGTGATAGCTAAAGCCCATTTTAGACTACAATACCTGTTTCTTAATTGAACTTTCAAAAATCAATGGTGCATTTTCTTTAGTAAACGTTGTAACTAAAGGAAGCTTATTGGCAAATACAAATTCAACAATTGCGGACTTGGAAAACTCGCCATCTGCAAAAGAAACAAAACTCATTAAATTACTACCCACCCAAAGTATATCATCTCTTAAAGTAATTAAGAAAACAGAAGCAATGATCTAACCAAAGCGGCTCAGTTTTTCAGCCTCCTTCTTAAGCAATACCAAGGCAGGGCGTTTTGCGGAAGCATCAATGTGGAAAAGCTTTGCCACTTCAGGATCAACCGTTTGGTAAAAGTTGACATCATCTTCCAGTCTGGAAGCAGCAGCAAGCTCATCACTCTCAGAGCCCTGCAAATAGCAACACAAGATCATGAAGAAAATAATAAGTATCCCTATACATTTATCCATTGACCCACTAGCACTATAGCAAAGTACAGTTCATGAAGTCGATCGAAGAAATGTAAATTCCATTTCCAATCAAAGGTGATAAGTCCAAGCATATAAGGAAACGTGTAAACAAACTCACCACCAAGGAGTTCAGGTAACCAACAGCGACCTTAGATTCCGAAGTCAGAATGCGTTCAGCATCTTCAACCGAAGTTATGTTGTAAATACCAGGTCCGGTCTTCTTCTTGATCCATGATACTATAGCATCCCTGTGAAGACGTGATAATTAGCTTAAACATTAAATGCGAATTTAAACAGGGAACAGTGATCACACAAATAAAGAATGTAATATAACGCTGATTTATCAACGCATTGCAAACAGTTCTACTATCTAGATCTCGAAGTTGAAAACAAATCTGAAGTCGAGCATTTGCTCCATTTCCGAAGCATCAATGACCGCCAAACAAGTCTTAACAATTCAGAGCACTTACTTTGTCCTCTGTCCAGGATAAGCCTTGTGGACACCATCAGAGAAGAAATAAACGGTAGGAAATCCTTGAACATCGTACTGCTGCGCCAATTCATTCTCCTCCGTTGCATCAACCTTCGCCAAAGCCACATTCTCCGCCTTCAATTCAGTAGCCGCAGCCGCGTATTCAGGAGCCAACGCTTGGCAATGACCACACCATGGAGCATAAAACTCCACCATAACAAACCGATTCTTCTTGATGAAATCGCTGAAGTTACCTTCCTTCAAGACAACAACGTCCTTTTCATCCACCACCGGTGCCTTGTACTCGTCTCCGTCACCTTCTGCGTCTTCAAAATCGGAGAAGTCTCCAAAATCTTCATCCTCAGCTCCCCCTTCAAAATTATCAAAATCAGGGAGATTGTGATGAGCATGAGCCTCATCCGGCTCCTCAAGGAAGCTTAGATCTTCGTCATCGTCGTCGGTAGGCTTGGAGAGAGGATCTTTGGGAGGAGAATCATCTTTACAAAGAACGGAATTGGAGAAGAGAAGAAAAGCAGCCATAGCAAGAAGAAGAAGAGTTCGAGTAGCCATTGTGAAGAAGAATTTCGGATCCGAATCAGATCTGGTGGGTGAGTTTAGAAGGGTTTATAAGCGTGGGGGGGCAAAGGTCAATGTTTCAAAACGACGTCGTCATGTAGCTTGAAAAAATAACGGTCGAGCTGGAAATGGAAAAGCTTCTGATTGGTTGATTTCCGTCACCTATCCCTAATTAACACCATTTGTATTATTATTATTTTCAAAGGAAAATATTTCAATTTATGAAATGTTCAATATTTGGAGTAAAAACTATTTTTAGTATGAATTATATTAATGTTTGTTTACTACTCTAATATTGTGTTCAGAGGATAAATTATTAATTATTTTAGTATGAGTTATGATAGATAAAATCTAATATGTCGATGCACTACCAACTTTGCTATTTTAAGTCGAGAGGAGTTAAGTAACATGCAATCAAATTTCTTTTTATTTATAGGTTCTCAAGTGAGTTTTGTAGGCTTGGGTTTACTTGGTCCATAGACCTTACGTCAAACCCAACCAATTATATTAAGATCTTATTTAATATTTAAGTTAGATTGAGTTTATTTTATGTTCAAGGGAATGACAAAATAAATAGATAACAGTTTGGAAAAAAAACCGTATGAAGTAAATATTTTTTGACAAATTTTTGGCCAATTTTACCCTTTCATAGACGAAAACTCATTTTTCTCATATACATATTAAAATAATGGAATATAACCTAGAATCACGAATACAATGTATTTGCAAATGATTCAATTTTATAAAAATATTAAATAAATATTTATTTTCAGGATTGATCTCATTTAATCAACATCTTCTAAATTGATGCTTTCAATTTATACCATATTTTCAAATTTGTGGGTATTAAATCAAATAATTAACAATTTATTTTTTTTAATATATATATACTTAATAGCTATTTAATTTATACTCTTTTTGCTATCCATAAAATGATTCATAATATAATGTAATCATGGGACGTTTCATAAGGTTTAGTTAATTCTCAATAACATTTTATCATATCATACAAATACACAATTTTTCATATAATGATTGATAATATAATTTATTCATTGTACGTTTTAGGTTTGGTTAATTTTTAGTAACATTTTATTATATCATTCAAATACACAAATTTTCATATCTATCCTTCACTGTTTTCGTATTATATATAGAGTAATAAATATTTATTTTATCATTTGATTTTAAACGTTTAGTTGAAAGATCCCAAAATTTGAATTTAAAATTGTATCATTCCCTAAAATTGTGCATTTGATATAATAACAACAACATATTAAGATTATGGATGACTGTATCCTTCCTATAATCATGCATTTAACCATTATTCCATAAAACGTTTCATTTAATATAATAATAAATTGGCATTTTTTAAGAGGAATCAATCAATTATAACGATATTTATGGATGATAAAAAATTTCTTAAACTCATGATACTGACATTAAATGCATTGTAATTAGGGAAATAAAATCATGAGAAAAGAATTTGAATGTTTTATTTTTTGAATGAATAATTAATTGAGAAGACATAGATTTGTTTTATTTAAATTGGAAAAGGTAAAAGGAAAAAGAAGATATTTAAGGGAAAAGAATAATAATAATAATAATAACATTATTATTATTTTAAATATACCTTTCGGTATGCGTTCTCCGTCCATCTCACTATTCATCATCTTCTTCACTCTCACCAAACCATAGCCGTCGACGACACCTCCATATCCGTTCGAGTGTTCTCCGTCTAGTTGAGATCTCTACCTTCGTAGCCATCCCTTCCATTCTAACGACGGAGAACTGAGCTGCAAAGAAACGTCTCATCCGCTGCACGTTGCTGTACCATTTTTGCTTCATCAAAAGCCGAACACCTTTGCGTCGCTTGTTCCTTTGCATGTCGCACGCCCAGCCGCACCTGTCTCCTTCATCACCATCCGTTCACTAGTTCTACAAAAACTTCCAGTCGTCATCAGTTGTCAGATTTTAGTGACTTTGTGGTTGTTGGGGTTTTGTTGTAGTTTTTCTTAATTACCCATTGAGAGTTAAAATACTATTAATTTTTATATCTTTTAAAAGAGACCAAGGAGGATAGATGAAGAAAAGGGATAATACAAGGTATGTGGTTGATGTTTGATATCGAATACATTGTATTTGGGTGTAATTACACTATTTACCAAAGCTTCAAGCCGCCGTCAATTGCCAGAGTTTAGTGAGTTTGGGGTTTTGTTGTAGTTTTTCTTAATTACCCATTGGAGTTAAAATAATATTTAGATCTTTTGAAGAGGTCAAAGAGGATAGAAGACGGAAAGGGGAAGCACAACTAATGTGTGATATAATATGTAGAATACAAGGTATGTGGTCGATGTTTGATCTAATACAATGTATTTGGATGTAATTTCAACAAGGATGTGCTATTTAATTACATGGTATTTGGATTTTAGGTAAACAATGGTATTTAGGACTAAATTTTTGAATTGGATAAAGGCATTTGAGACATTGTTTCATTTCTTTATTTTTTAGGTTTTTCAATTTTGCTATTCTAACAATTTAAAAATACTTTTGTTATTTTCTTAAAGTAAACCTCCTAACTTGTCATTCTTCTTGTTAGCCCTATGTTCAATTGGTCTTTAGCTAAAACAATAATATCAAATTGAACTAAATGATTTTATTTAATTCAACAGTTAAAATGAAACACACGTTGAATCACCTAGATTAGCCAATTTATGTATTCAATTTCAATTTGAAACATATGTCAACTTTTAATTAGTCATAGATTTGATGATTTGCGAGTGAGTCAATAATTCGTGATAAATTCAAAATTTCTCATTCAACCACGAGTTAAATTCTTCTTGATATTCTAAGTATGTTAATATCCTCGTGAATGTAGTGAAAGCTTAATGTGTAAGACAAAATAAATTGACTCTAATCATTGCTTGGTTTAGTTTTATTAATTTTCATTTCATCATTATTAGTCTAAAACGACAAACTATTATGTACAAAAGAATATAGTAATGAAAGGGCTAGGTGAAATTTAGTTTTCATAGAAGTAATTTAGCAATTTTGACCTACAAATAGAGTATAACCTTTAGAACCAATGAATCATTGTACTTTTAATTACTAATTATGTACATCAACCATATACATATATGTTTGATGACTTATCATCCTAAAAATTATTTGATTTGGTCACGAAATCCACTAAAATTTAGCTAAAGTTACATGTTTCGTATTAGACTACACTTACTTTTCAAAAAGCACAAACATGTTTGAATTCATCCTTTTCGTTATTAGTTTGTTTTATAAAACACAGCTTTCTCAATTCTTTTTACATCTTATACCAAGTTAAAAATTTGAGGAGAAGCTTCGCTTGTTTTAGAATTTTGTTACAACTATTCACTTGAAAAACAATAATTGTAATTCTACCAATTTGTAGATAGTGTGCGCTTTAACTAAACTAGAGACTTTTCATATATTTAGTCGATAAATTGATTATTTAGACCAGTATACTAAAGTTGAGTTAATTGATATGATTAAATAAAACTTGGTTTTCAATACAACAATTTATGAGAAGAGCTTAGACACAAGTTTTGTTTTTTTACCCTAAACATGGGCTAAAACTTGTAGGACGACTTAGAATTATGTGCTTGTTTGTCTAAGTCTTCGTTACTCATAGACATATATGTTTAATGTCTTGGATTTCTAAATATACTTCATAAAACAATGTTGAATATGTGTAGAAGGTGGTCCATTATGTTTAAGTTTGAGTCAATAATGCAATCGTATGAAATATGACATTTTCCGTTTTATTGATATAAACATGTTTGAATCGCTCCTTTATTTTTACTATTATTATGTTTTTTTTTACAAACACAACCATCTCTTAAAATGTTTTGTTTGGTACATTCAATTACTTTCTCGAAGAAAATCTTGTTCATCATATAAAATTTGTTATATTTGTTTAGTTGGCCGATATGAAAGACAAGTATGAGGAATTAATCTATTTTAAAATATATCATTTTTTTTTTAATTTTCAAATTGATAATCACCTATGTCTTATTTCATTATAAATGAAAGTGAACAAACAAGAAACAACAACGACAATCTGTTGATTTCAAACAACTTTGAGATAAAACACACACGAATACAATTGAATTATGATATTGATTGCTTTCATTTCAACTCATTCTCATGGACACACTCTAAGTTCAAAATTCCATAGACCAAAGTGTATCTTATCAAAAGTTTATAAATGAAATGTTGAAAAAGTACATATTAAATGATATAATTTAGGTTGTGAAGTTTTCAAAGTTTTTAATAGGCTTTTATACAAACCGATAATTTTGTGCGTAATCAATTGATAAACTTTAAAATCGAACTTTCGATTTTGTAATATAAGTAATCAATTGCATAATTCGACATTTCACACCATCAACAAATGCAATAATTTTAAATAGTATATCTAATCCGAAATTAAATTTTTAATTTTATATTCAATATATTCATAATTTTTTTTTCAAAAAAAAATTGAAAATTGAAAATTCAGTCCATTTAAAGATCATTTTAAAGATTATAACTTATTAAAAAGTTATTAAAAGTTAAAATCCAAAATTTAAAAAACTATTAAAACGAGGTTAATTTTTTAATGTTTAACAACTTATTTGATATAAACCTAAAAATTATATTACTAAAAAAATACAGTAAGTATATATACATATTTTCAAACAAAAATTAATTGTATACTAAACAAGAAAATTTAGATAAACATAGCGGAAGTAACATCGAAGTTTATTTTCGTATCTTTAGAAAAAATTGATACCAACATATACTTAAATTTGGGTTATTTTGTAGTAGCTTAGATTTGCTAAATAACCATTGGTCAGAACAAGACTACTAAAAGAAAAAGATTATTGAAAGAAAAGAAAATTTGTAGAAGAAGATAGTAGAAAAGAACAAACTTGATATATTTAAAAAAACGGTTGGGTTCATGGCTTTTTTAGTTTAGTTTATTTATTTATTTATTTTTTTGTTAAATTTATGAAAATTTTCCTAAATCTTTCTTCATAGATTGTACTTGAAATATATATTTTTTCAAAAGCAGAAAATCATAATACGATATTTTATATTTTTTTCAAGAGTATTAAAGTAATGAAGAAAATCGAAACTCTAACATCAGATTATAATCGATATTCCACCAACGTTGATTTTAGTAATATTTTATTTTCTAATGAAATCTGTTTCCAAAAATAGATCAATTTTCATATCCTCCACCCTCGTTCTTGCCCCCATGTCCACGCGCCGCGGGAGAAGCCTTAACTAGACCGCGGTCTCGGCTCAAGCAACAAAGTAACAGGTCCCGTGCGGTCAAGTAACCGGTTGGCCAAAACAGAAGAAACCAAACCGAACCGATGATCCCCACTTCAGGAGTTAGGGCTCATTCTAATTAACCGTTTAGTCGTCGCCATTTTTTTTCCTTGGTTTATTTATTCGGCTCAGTGGCCACTCTCTTTCGTAGTTCTTCGCCCCACGACTGGTCTGTTCTTCTCACTCTTTTCCACTCTTCGTTGCTGCTAAATCGAGGATTCTTCACTTATTTTCTTAAAGTAATTTGAATGACGGCGAGACTGTTGAACTACGCAGTCACGACGCTTCAACTGTTTGCGTTTCACCGTCGGACTCCTCGAGTCTTATAGTTGTTGTTTGTCTTTTACTTCTTGTTGTGTTCTTCATTGATCGAAGATGAATAGAGCACAAGTGGAAGGTCTGGTGTTTACTAAACAACCATACATTGAGGATGTTGGGCCTCGCAAAATGTAAGTTTCCTTTTGTGGGTATTGAGAAGGTGTTATTACTAGTGTGTCTGATGGTCTGTTTTTGTTTGTTTGGGTCTTACTACAGCAAGAGCATGCAGTTCACTACCTTCTCCGGAGCCGAAATTAGCAAGTTGGCTGAAGTTCAGGTGTACAAAGGTTTATATTATGATACTACTCGAAAACCCATCGATGGCGGCTTGTTGGATCCTCGAATGGTACGTATTATCATGGGGGATTGAAGGTTCATGCTCATTGATCGTAGTTTTTTCTGTCTTTGCTATTTACTATTGGGGTTGTGGAACACTGGAGAGGAAATTCAATTTACTTCACGATTAATACACTCTCCCTACACCCTTGGAAAATAAGCTTCCAGGCTTTATTAATCATGAGAACGAACTACGGACTGAATCTAGTAGGTGTTCGTGATTACGAAAATTAATTATATACACTAATGCTCCCTCTGTAAACGGGGAGCAAAGATTAAGAATGCACATCTTATCAGAAAGAAAATGAAGTTGTCTAGGCCAAGATAGTGAGTGCATTGGCAAAAGTTTGAGAAAATCGTTTGGTATTGTATAATATGGATATATGTAGAATGAAAATCAATTTCTATATGCTCTAGATGCCCTAGAAAGGGTTGGGGGAATCCTAAAAAATGTGTTGATTTCTTTTGTTTCATAATCAAGACAATAGACCTTTATCTGCATTGGTCTCAAAGACGGCCCCGAAAAGAATTTGATGGACATTATCTCCAAAATGGTTGGGACCCACTTGACACAGAACAAATGAAATAAATTAAGCTAGTACCAACCATCTTGAATTGGTCTAATAATAAATATGGGTGCATGACCTTGATAAAGGGCCAAGATGTCATGAGTTCAATCCATTGGTGTCCCACCTACTTAGGATTTAATATTATACAAGTTTGCCTGATACCTAGATGTTGTAAGGTCAGACAAGTTGTCTTGTGAATTTAGTTGTTGAGCTTTGTGTCCTTTAAAAAATTGAAGCTGGATGAGGTTTTTTAATGGTTTCATTAAGGATTGTAACCCCTTTGATCCCTCTTTGCTAAATGGGATATTCACTTGGGCTAATTGCAGGGCGACTATGAGAATACACAGATTTATCCTTTTTGAAGTGTGGATTGAAAGGTTTGGTTGCCCTAGGCAAATAAGGGGCTTCGAGAGTCACCTCAGATCATTGGCCACTAGTCTTAAAGTTTAAGATCAGAGGTGGGGGCTTGCCTATTTTCGCTTTGGAAACATGTGCTTGGATCACCCTTCTGTTAGGAACCAAGGTAGTATAGGATGATTTTGTCCCACATTAGTTAGAATGGGATAACCAACGACCAATGTGGTACTTGAGTGGCTTGGTTCTCTGATGTATACCAATGAGAGAATTTTATTAATGTTTAAAAGTTGTGAATACAAGTAGACAAGTGCTCTACTTATAATTGAAAAGCAAACTAATCCTAATCCTAATAAATCAAAGAAACTAATCATAATCCTAATAAATCAAAGAAACTAATCCCAATCCTAAATAATAAAAGAAACCAATCCTAATCCTAATAAACCAAAGAAACTAATCCTAGTCCTAATAAATCAAAGAAATTAATCATAAACTGAATAGATTAAAGATTTGACCATAATACCCCATTCCTACTACATCATTCTATCCCTAAAAAAAAGCTCATCCTAGGTAAAAATAAAAAGTTAAGCCAATTAAACGGAAACAACTTTGAAAAACTAATATAACAAACATCCAAATTGCACAAGTCAAGCCAAGATTTATCTTTTGAAATAAAATCACCATGAATTAATCCATGAATTATGTTAAAAAAATTCTCTGTTGCATAAAAATATATGCAGACTCCTCAAGGAATGGAGGAAAAAGATTTTCAATTTCTTTCGAATTAGGTTGCCCATGAGTACCTTTTTCTTCTACACTTAAAGAATTCACACTTGTTTAGAGTTGATATATACCAAATTGATTTTTTTTTTTGTTGAGAAAAGCAACTTTCATTGAGAAAAAAAATAAAAGAATACAAGGGCACACGAAAAAACCAGCCCACAAAAAGACCCAAACTAATAGAAGGGGGACCAACTTAGAAGAATGTCACCAATGGAATAATTACTAAAGGTTTTCGAAATTGAAGCCCAAAGGGACACATGAAATCTAATCAAATACCAAACCTGGATGTGGTTATGATCCAAGAATAATAAAGGGAAAATCTGGATGCAATGATAGCTGTTGACTCTATAAAAAAAAAAAAAAAATCACTTAGAGATGATGAATGCCCTGAGAGAATTTAAATAAATAAACCAGCTGGCTGCTATGGAGTCAGAAATTTAGGGCTTCTATGATGACCTTTTTTGCTGGGAAGGTAAGCCACTATTTCTTCCTATGGGTTTGAATTGGAGGCGTATATACATCTTTAGATAGACGTTGGCTTGAATGAAGTAAGAAGAGCATGACTCCCTCTATGACACCTCCTCTCAACCCCCTTTCCAACCTCACATCCCCTGCCACCATAGCCAAACAAACCATGTCAATGGAGATTCTATGATTACAACTTTTTGATTAAATAAGACCTTAACTGAATTAATCTTCCTCCTACCTTTTGGCTGTTTAATTTTTTCATTAGTGGAAGTATGTCTCTTGTAAAAGAAAACTTGAACTTACCTGTCATTTGTCATAAAAGGTTTTTGGTTGATGCCGTGTCCATGAATGCAAATTTCTCTATTGAATATTTCATTCTTTATCTTATCAGAAAATTATTGTAGTAAATGTTTGCCTTTTCTTTTGGGATTGTGTTTCAGGGGCCTGCTAATAAGGGCTGCAAGTGTGCTACATGCCATGCCAATTTTGGTGACTGCCCAGGACATTATGGATACGTGAATCTCGCTCTCCCTGTTTTTAATGTTGGTTACTTTACTACAATATTGGAAATACTCAAGTGCATTTGCAAGGTATTGAAAAGACAAGTTATTTGCTTTCCCTGAATTAGTTTGATTCTCTTTGAACATTATTTCTCATCTGTAGAAGTTTCTTTACAGTCATGTGCTCGTATACTTTTGGAAGAGAAGCTTTATAAAGATTTCTTAAGGAAGATGAGAAATCCTAAATTGGAGGCCTTGCGGAAGGTTGATCTTGTGAAAAAAATCATAAAGAAGTGTTCTACCTTGACAACTGGCAATAAAAGCACGAAGTGCTCTAGATGTGGATATTTAAATGGTTTGGATTTCACCTTTTATTTTGTTGTATACTCAAGCTGTTCCCATTTATATGTTATTCATAATTTTTTCACCTCTGCTCATTAGACTTCTCTCCTCCTTAGATGCTTGCTATTATTCGTTACCTAAATTGTCTAACACAAGGGAATTCATCTTAACTCTATTAGCAAATGTGCATGCATGATTGAGAAAAAGGCAATTCACTTTGTTTTTATGTGTTCTTGGATGGCTTTTATTATTTCTTTTTTATAAGAAACAATAGGACAACCAAAGGGCTGGTCCCCCCCCCACCCACCCACCCACCCACCCACCCACCCACACACCCACCCCGGCGGATTTAGTATAGGCTCGGGGGGCTCGAGTCCCCCCAATTTTATTGTCTTTATATAATATATATAAACAAAATGAATTGATACTTAATATTTGTAGACAGTTTAGTGGTAACTATGCTTGTCAGCCCCCCTTCCAACCAAGGTTCAAATTTTACTTGTGTAGTTTTTTTTCCAGATTTTTATTTTCCCTCTAAGTTACAACTTGAAGCCCCCTGTTAATAAATTTTCTGAATCCACCACTGCACACACACACAAAATAAGTATTCCAACAGCTTGTCTGTCTGGACAACAGAAACAAAAAGAAGTTAAAAGAAAAAAAGGATCAACCGGAAAATCCCGTTCAAACAGTGGTTAAGGACCTCTAGGAATTCTACATCAAAGGAAGAACCTCCTTTCAAAATGCTTGGACAGCCCTCCTGAATTCCGACTTACTTGAGGAAAGCTTTGTGAAAATTCAAACTTCTGGATTAGAATGCAAAAGGTCAACAAATAAAACTCACATCTCTTCAAATTTTAATCTATCTCCTATAAAAATTCCAGACTCGGGCATTAACCTTGTGCGAGGTACTTTTCATTCAGCATCAAATATTACAAATTTCGGAAAAGAAAAATTAGATGATGAAGAATCCGTAGTCAGTACCAAAAGTGTGGAATTAGAACCTGCGATTTTAGAGGGTGACGACATGTTGGCTGAATTCGAGGTAAATAATTTGGATGATGCATTGGGTCCAGATTTCCCTTAGTTATTTCTCAACTCTAAATCCAAGGCATGCTGTAAAGAATCAACATAAAACTTACCTGCAGAATTAATCCTATTCATTGCCACTTGCAAAATTGATCTTATCGAAGGAAAAATCTGAATAAGCAAAACATGAAAATCATATCGTGGAACACTAGAGGCCGCCTAAATAAATCAAAACAATTGGCCTGGAAAAGTGTACTGAAGTTGACCAATCCAGCAGTTCTAATTCAGGTGACAAAACAAGAGGCTATTGACAAGTCCTTAATTAAGGCTCTATGGAGTTCGAATGTCATTGGCTGGGTCATTGGGATTTTATTGATTCAACCGGTAAATCAAGGGGAATTTTGACTGTTGGATCAGGTTGAAAGTAAAATCTTTGTGTCCGAAGTCATCAAAGGAAGATACGCTCTCTCAGTTAAATGCACTACTGTTTGCAAAAAGCCTTGCCCTTCCAATGTGTATGGCCCTACACAACATCAAGCAAGGAAGCTCATTTGGCCAGAACTTAATTCCCTTGCAACTCTTTGTTAAGGTTCTTGGTGTGTGGGAGGAGTCTCTAATGTTACCAGACTAATTCAGGAGAGATTTCCAATTAGGAGGCAAGTCAGGGGCATGAGAAAATTCAATAGGTTTATAGAAAACTCAAACTTGTTTGAAATTCCACTCTCTAATGGGAAATTCACTTGGTTCAAAGAAGGAAACATAATTTTCAGATCCTTGCTAGACAGATTCTTAATTAACTTTGAATGAGATGAATTGTTTGCAAACACCAAAGTCACACGACAAGCTTGATTATTCTCGGATTACTTCCCCATATTATTAAAGGTAGAGGCTTTTAGTTGGGGGCCATCCCCTTTTCGTTTCTGCAATAGTTGGCTGTTGGACAAACATTGCTGTAGACTCATTGAGAACTCCTTGGATTCGGGAAGTCACCAAGGATGGTCAGGTTTTGTTATCTCTTTCAAACTTCGATCCTTTAAAATTCAGCTGAAGAAGTGAAACGTTACAGTGAAAAAGCCAGGAAATATATGAAGAGAGCTTGCTAAAAGCTTTGGCAAGTGAAGAAGATAAGGACGAGCAACTGGACTTACCTTATAATGGATGCTGAAGCTGACTTTCTGGAACTATATAGAAGGGAGGAAAGAGATCTTATTCAGAAAAGTAAATAAATTGGATGAAATTAGGGAATGAGAACACCAAGTACTTTCATCGATTTCTATCTGCCAAAAAAAGAAGAAATCTGATTTTCGAATTAGTAGACAACCAAGTAGTTAAAAGTATTCACGGTAGCCACCCCTTTCTTTGGCACACTAGCGGGAAGGAGAATTTGAGTTTGAGAAGCCCGTGGATTAGTATTTCAAGAGAATGATGCAAGATTGAAGCACTAGCCACTTTCAGAATTGGTAAAGGCAGCAGAGTGTATTTTTGGACTGAACCATGGCTGGATAATATTGCCCTAAAAAATAAGTTCCCTAGATTATCTCGTATTGCTTCTTGTCTAAAGGGTCAATTTTCGAGCACTGGGATAGCCAAACTATCCCAAACTAGTTCTTGGGCGGTTTATTTTAGAAGATTAATGAAAGAGGAGGTTGTTTTGTTATACAGGGGACTTTGGAAAACTAAGAACCCTAAAAGAGTCAACATATCCGTGTGGATTATGCTTCAAAGAGAATTTAAATTGTGCCTCTTCACTGCAAAAAAAAAAGCTTTCCTCATTGCCTATCTCCTCATATGCGCCATCTATGTTGTATGAATCAAGAAGACCTTCTGCACCTTCTTTTTGAGTGTCCTTATGTAGTGAATTGTTGGTGTAGGCTGTTGCAAAGTTTTAATTTCAGATGGGGTTTTTATGGCAGTTTTAGTGGTAATGTGCTGCAAATTCTCTTTAGACCAGATTTAAAGAAAACCTCATCAATTTTATGGTGCAATGCAGTTAAAGCCTTATTAGTAGAAATATGGTTTGAAAGAAATCAATGCGTTTTCCACTATACAGCTTCAGTATGGTCCAATCGATTTGAGTATGCTCGTTTAAATGCTTCATCATGGTGCTAGATGGTCAAAGGATTTAAGGATTACTCCATACAGGACATTCACCTCAACTGGCAAGCTTTTATTGTTTAGTCATTTTGAGTCCAGCTAAGGAGATTTGGGCAAGTGCCCTGTTTCTGCCTGGTTTAGAGTTGTCTTTTAGTCTTTTGTTAATGATAAGTTGCTGATGTAAAGGTCTTATGTTTTGGACGATTTTTACTTTCTCAATGTCATTTCATTTATCTGTTTTTCGGATATGATGAGGACGGACGCTAAGGGGGTGTCAACCTAGTTGAGATGTTCGGGTGCGTCTATTAATCCCTAGTTCTTTAATTGCTCATTGTATAACCCTATTGTACTTTGAGCTATGCCTCATTTTTTTTTTTATAATAAATGAGATTTGTTTCCTTTAAGAAAAAGATATGTATCTTGTATGGAGAAATCTTTGAAGTCTTCTGAAAGAGAGCACCAGGTAGAAGCATTGATCTAGCCATTTCGACATGTTCACTGATTACGTTCAAACCAAATTTTTGATTAAATGGCCTTTACTGCATTTAACCAAATCAATCTCGGTTTCTTCTTGTGCATGGGATCTGAAATAAGCTGGACCATGTTCTCCTTAAATCTATAGTCGAAAACCCAATTCATGTGAAAACAGCCAAATAAGTCACAGCACTTCTTTGCATATAAGCAGGAGAAGAAAATATGCTGTAAAACTTTTGAAGCCTGCAAATTCAAGGGAAAAACATGAGGAGATAAGCTGTGAGAGGTTGGTTTCATTTGCAAAACCTCTGCATAATTCAGTAGTCAATTCAACATTATCCAAAGCGTGATATTCACTCTTCTAGAGCTTTTTGTCTTCCAAATTGCTGAGTATAAATGCTTTCCAATTGGGGAGGCAGTGGAGAGATGGTTGACTAATGAATGGACCGAAAACTTCCCATTTGATTCTAATTTTCAGGTTCTTTTGTCTGGGGAGGCTTAGATTCTCCTTTCAGATATAAGACCAATGAAGGCTTGAAATTGCAGTGAAGAGTCCTCTATTTCTTCATTATTTCGAGCTTCCTCTGGATTTTGGATTAATTTGGCTAGGCAGTTTCGAGGCAGCCGATTGCATCTTGTTGCAAGTTTTTCGTTTCAATTTAGTTTTTTATGAGAGGATTTTGCATTATGCTTTGTAATTAGATTTCTTCGGATATGGTTTTGTTTAGCTTGATCTCTTCTATTTGGAATTTGTTTTTTTAGCTTTTGTTCTAGATGTAGAGTGAATTTTCTCTTTTCTCTTGCTCTTAATATAATACTCTTGTAATTCGAGCTTAAGGCTCTTTTATTATTAGTAATTTAAAAGAAAAGTCCCAAAATTCCTTTACAGCCCCATTAGGATTCAAAGACAATCTAACAGCCTTGAAAAAGAAAATTTTAAAGGAACAACATCTGCCCAAGAATCATTCCAAAATGCTATTCTTGAACCATTACCGAGGTTGAATAATGCTTTGGAATTAGGAGTGCTTTTCTTGGAGCGCTTTTTATCTCCTAAGCTTAATTAGGAATCGGTGTTGATTTGATTGGTCGTCTTGCTCGCTTTTTTATGGCTCCTTAAAAGAATCGTTCTTTTTTGTTTGTTTTCCATGTATTAATATCTTATGCTGAAGGTTGTTTGTTTAGCCCTTTTACTCATGCTTGTTATCGTTTATTTTGTATATGATGAGGGTGCTAAAGGGGTGTTAACCTTGTTGAGATGTCCGGGTGCACCTGTGGATCCTTGTGTTCTTTTGTACATTGTATAACTCTCTTGTACTATGAACTTTAGTTTCATTTTTATCTAATAAAAGAGACTTGTTTCTCGTTAAAAATAAATAACAAACTTATAACTACACTTAAGGCCATGATTAACTCCCTAGTTAAAATTTCAACAACTAATTGAAAGACGTCATAATACATCACATGGGGTTCAACGCATCAAATTGAGGACATTCTTTGTTGCTAGGCCAATGGAATGAAAAGTTGGTCCTGGTGCTGTGGACCTTCTTTTTGGTGTTAGAGCAAGTGGTAGAGGTTTCTATAAGCTATAATTGTGTCCATGATGGGATATATCTTGTTTTCCATATGCTTCGACTGATCTAATCTTTTATTCAAAGGTTTAAAAAACCTGACTATGGTTCTTTTTTTGCATAAAACTCCACATCTTCTACCATTCTCCTTTCTCTTTCATTATTCTCTCGCTCACCTCCCTTTTGGGAGTTTGTTGAATCTTAGACTGAATTAATTTAGTGAAAATTTTGATGCTTGTTAAAAACAACACTTTTCATTTTCTTTCAATTTTGTATGTTTTGTTTTTAGAAAAGACTTACTCATTGAACCAAAAAACACTAATAGTTTGGGGATTCACAAAATGTTCTTGGACAGAAATAAGTATGATTGAAGTCTTAGGAAGTGGGGAGCGTGTAAACCTCTTGAATCCTGCTGTATTTTCCTTCCCGCTTGCAAGTAATATGTGATCTAATATTTCTCATGTAAGTTCTATTAAAAACACAATTGTTTACTAGATTAGAATTGGGTTAGAAAAGTTCTACGAGCTCTCTTAATCTCAATTCTATGTATATATGTGGAAGCTCTTGGCAATGTCAACATGCACTGGAGTTGGACGGTTAGTTGTGCCGTAGAAATGTTTGCTTCCTCTAAAACATCATTATGCTAAACACATACATGTCATGGAGGTGAAATTTTAAAGTTGTTATCAGTGCTGGTATTGGCATCAATTTTTTTTTGATAAGTTTATGTATATATATATTCATATTTTGCATAAGGTACAGATACCAATGGTTATTGAACTTATGCTTTATGATTTTATTGTAGGTTCGGTGAAGAAGGCTGTATCTATGTTGGGCATACTGCATTATCGTGCGAGATCCAAGGATGCTGGGGTGGTATCAGAGGATCTTAGGGCACCCTATAATGTGTCTAACGATATTCTGAACCCTTTTAGAGTTCTTTGTCTTTTCCAAAGGATGTCAGATGAGGTGTATATTGATAATCTTTAGGGTCTTGGTTTATTGTGAGGCACCCACCCAAGGCACTTGCTTTGGATGTGGTGGCCGTTGCAATTAGTTATGTATTGTATAACACTTCTCTACGAGAAACATGTTATTATCTTTTTAGTTTTGTTCTTTCCATTTTTATCCTCATAACATATTTTCTTGTGCAGGACTGTGAGTTACTTTTTCTATCCGATAGACCTGAGAAACTCATAATTACTAATGTTCTAGTGCCTCCTATAGCTATTCGTCCTTCTGTAATCATGGATGGTTCTCAAAGGTTCTTTTCTTTTTATTCCCCTCCATTGAACTACTGTGAAATCTATGTTTTTTATTGAATTTTTTTGTAATCAAAGACTTCATTATTTTTTCCGAAGGAAACAAATCTTTTCATTATTGAAGAGAAAACATCGTATTGCAATCACTTTGTAAGCCATCTGAAGGTGGTATTTATAAATGATGCTATTTAATTTGATTTTTCTTGCTGCAGCAATGAAAATGATATAACTGAGAGGTTAAAACGAATTATTCAACAGAATGCTAGTGTCAGCCAAGAGTTATCAACATCAAACTCACAAGCTAAATGCCTGGTACACTTTGGACTTTGGTACTTCTCTTTTAAGCGTGTGTGTGTGTACAAACACATATTATTTCATTACCTTTGCATTTCTTTCAAATAATAAACATTATGTTCAAGTATTTGAATTCGTTGTAACCTATTAGCTTGAGCTTTTGGATTATTTATTTATTTATAAAAAATATAATTACTTGTTGCTCTTTGGGCGAAATTTCTAGCCACATGTGAGGGGAGTTTTAAAGGATTTAAATTTAATCCATCAACTTAAGCTTTTGAGTTCGTAGTGATTACATTACTTTGGTTAAGGTAATCTTTTGTGAAGCTTTTTTATTCTCTACTTCAATTGGTGAAAAAACCCAAACAAACCAGGATGGGCCATTTTTGGGGAAATGATTAAGATTGTCAAAGAAAATTTGAAGGAAGAGAGAGTATATGCTGAGGAAGTAGCATGCTTGTGTTGTAAATGATTTAAAATTATTTTTAAGGTTCTTTATTGTGATAAAAATTCATTTTTTTTGAAACAAGTAACACTTCTCATTGATGTAATGAAATCGAATAAAAAATTTAGAGATACAAACTCCCAAAAGGAGAAAAAGAGAAGATGCAAACAACAAATACAACCCAATATAGTTAAGTTTTTTACGACTTCGACATATATGCCTCCTTCAAATCCTTCAAATCCTTCAAATCCTTCAAATTCTTCAAATCCTTCAAATAAGAATTCATTTAATTGGTGGATCGGTCTTTTGTATATCTTTCACCAGTTTCTTAAAGAAAAGAAAAAGGTCCATTTAGTTGATGGTATTAAATTACAAAAGTGAGAGTGAAAACCCCATTCCAAGGGAGTTACACAAAACTTTTCCAATTGGATAAAAGAGAAGAAAATGTATAGGAATTTTATTTTTAATTGGAAACAGAAAATTTTCATTGAAAAAAATGAAAAGAGATTAATGGTTGAAATTACGAATTAAGAATATGTATAGTAATGGGAAAGACGGAGGGCTTTTATGCTAGGTAATAGAAAAAAAGAAGAAAAAGAAAAGAAACATAAGTGTCAAAAAACTGATTAAAGGGAAGCTCCGTATCTTCAAAAGAATCTTTGATTCCTTCCCTTCGAAGTCGGCCTGTAAAATGTCCTAAAAATTGCATCCAGACTTTTTGTAAGGAGGACCTATGTCTGAGGAGGCACGTCGGTCATTAGATTGCAAGAAGCATGTGTACAATCTGGATGATTTCTCTTTCTTCTTTTGTATATTTCTTAGGAAGTATTTGGCTGGTAAGTTTTCAAGCATGAATGAAAAATTCTCCTCGTCAGTGAAGAGCAAAGATCTCTGGGTAAAGATTTATCTGGGTTGGATATTTTTGAAGCAGCCGATTGCCTCTTCTTGGTGTTCCCTCCTTTCAAATTGTAGCATGTGGAATACAAAATTTCAGTCTGAAATGAACGCTTTTCTACAAAGTGTTTGTATTTTCTTTGTATTAAGCTCTTAACTAATGTTTCAATTCTCTGTTGCTTTGGTTTTTTTTTTGTTGTTTCTCCTTTGTTCGTTTTCCCTTTTGTGCTGCCCGAGTTCATCTTTGTTTAGTTTGTTTGGATGATGTTGTCTTTTTCTTATTTTGCTCTTAGTATAATACTCTTGTACTTTGAACCTTAGTCTCATTTACTATCAATAAAGAGGCTTGTCTCCGTTTAAAAAAAAAAGAAAATTTCTCATTTCTTGTGTAAAAAACAGATAAATATCAGTACAGTTACAAGAATATATTTTTTTTCTTGATTCTATTTGTGATATTTATTTTAACTTGGAATTTAAGTAATGTTGTAGATAATCATATGAAGGGTATAATTATGCTTCATCTCATGTAATACTTTTTCTTGTCTAGGAATCTTGGGATATGCTTCAGAGCGAAGTTGCACAACTAATAAATAGTGATGTCCGTGGTATTCCATTTTCAATGCAAGTTAGCAAACCGTTGGCTGGTTTTGTTCAACGTCTTAAAGGAAAGCAGGGACGGTTTAGAGGAAATTTGTGTGGGAAGCGTGTTGAGTTTACGGGCAGAACTGTCATATCACCTGATCCTAATCTGAAAATTACAGAGGTCAAGATTATATGCTCTTTTTGACTCCTTATGAAGGGTACCGTGTCAAAAGAAAACTAGGCATATTTCTGATTTTTATATGAAATACCTATGGTATTGTAAATATAGTCTCTTAATGATTGTTGTAAATTAGAAGGCTTTCCTTTGTTAGATTGGAGGGCAATCTCTACCTTTTGTCACTTGCGTTGTTTCTTTTGGGTTCTTTTGTGTAATAATATGTATATCTGTTTCTTATAAAAAATAGTTACATTTGGGTTATTTTGTAATATTGTTTCAACTTATTTTTGTTCACTATGTCTAGGTTGCAGTCCCCATACACATGGCTCGAATTTTAACTTATCCGGAACGTGTTACCAGACATAATATAGAAAAGTTGAGACAATGTGTCAGCAATGGTCCTGATAAATATCCTGGTGCAAGGATGCTTAGGCATCTTGATGGTTCTATGAGGTTACAAATTTTACAATCATAATTTTATTATGTGCGAACTTTGTTATTAATTAGTTGTTTGGGATGTTCAATGTCTTCTTATTTGCATTGTAGGTCATTGATGATTTCAGGTAGAAAGCGGCTTGCTGATGAACTGAAATATGGTGAAATAGTTGAACGTCATCTTGAAGATGGAGACGTTGTTCTTTTTAACAGACAGCCTAGTCTACATCGAATGTCTATCATGTGTCATAGGGTGACTAAAATGTCTAAGAAGTTTTTGAATGAGTACTCTTTGATATTTGCTTATTATGGTATCAGATTTTACCATGTCATGGTTGCAGGTAAGAGTTATGCCTTGGAGAACGTTGAGATTCAATGAATCTGTTTGCAATCCCTATAATGCTGATTTTGATGGTGATGAGATGAATATGCATGTTCCACAAACAGAGGAGGCTCGCACAGAGGCAATTCTGTTGATGGGGGTAAATTCAAATGGAAACCCGTATTTTTTTTTATTTATTCACATAGGGCGCATTGCTGGTTGATTTTAGGAGGATTAGAAGTGATTTGAAAGAATCTGAACCGTTTGGTAAAAGAAATTGTGATCAAATCAATTAAAATCACTTTTAAACCACACATTCAAGGTATGTTTGAAATACATTCTCAAGTGTTTAATTTAAAAAACAAGTCATTTTAGAAAAATTAGAGTGTTAATCCCTCAAATAGCTTTTGAAGTATATTTTTAAACAACTTTTAAGAAAAGAATCTAAATAAAGTGAGTTTTTCGAAAAACATTTTTTTCTATCCAAACGGACCCTCAATTTTCATACTTTTTTAAAATTAGTTTCTATTAGCTTTTAAATTCTTGTAAAATCACTTTTTAATAAATTTTCAGTTTTATCTTTCAAAATTAAGATTTATTTTATTATATCTAGTATCTTTCTCACATAAACAAAATTTATCCCCTCATCTTTCT
Source organism: Cucumis hystrix (assembly GCA_025688845.1). Lineage (NCBI taxonomy): Eukaryota > Viridiplantae > Streptophyta > Magnoliopsida > Cucurbitales > Cucurbitaceae > Cucumis > Cucumis hystrix. The sequence continues at coordinate 14,243,872 of CM046894.1, forward strand.
TAGTTTATTTATTTATTTTTATTAATAATTAAATCACTTTCAACCATCTGGGTTGGTCTAGTGGTAAGAAAGGAGACATAATCTCGTTAACTAACTAAGAGGTCATGAGTTTAATCCATGACAGTCACTATTTGTGAATTAATTTTCTACGAGTTTCCTTGACATCCAAATGTTGTAGGGTCAGGCAAGTTGTGCCATTCTTAAAGTGATTGATTCTAAAATCACTTTTAAAACACACACCTCATTTTTCATAGTTTGATGCAACCATTTTCTTAAAATCATACCATATTGAATTTTTTTATTTTTATTTTATTTTTAAAATTAATGCCTTTACCCTTAATACTTAACAACTAATCTAGAGAAAACAACATATAACATTTTAAACAATTATGTAAAAACTATGAATTATAAAGAAAATTGTAATTTTTTAAGAAGAAAAATGCAAATTTTAATAGTAGGTTTATTTTAGTTATTATATCTAAAAACACAACAATATACTATCTCTTTATCAAGTCTTTGATGAAATGTTTCTTAGCTAAAAAAAATAATATAGCATTTATTTTCCAAACACTGTACTATAACCAATGTGTTTAGATCAAAAGCTAGAGTTTTCCAAACACTAATTTGTATCATATTAAAGCTCATTGTTCTAAACGTATAGCTGTCGACAATTATTTTAAAAGCTGCAACAATCCTAAACTAATCCCAAATGAAGCTTTATGGTTGCTGTTAATTGTGATATTCAAGTCAATTTTATCATGTCATTTAGATTCTCTTCCCTGCTGCTGTTGTATTTATTATAGAAACTATGGAGTGTGTTTGTTGCTGATGTTGTGATTCATTGAATTACATGTCGGTTGGGGGATTCATGGCTCGGTTTGGTTTGGTAAGCAAACCGCACCTAATTGTTTCAATAAATATATAGACCAAACTGAATTGTAAATTTTCCGTTCGATTTTTGGTTTTATATAAAAAATATATAATATAATATAAATATATAAACATTTTGACTCCGTTCGGTTTGGTTTTGTCAATTATTTCAGTATGGTAGGTTTTAGCATCAACCCCTAATTGTTGGTTACGAGATTGATGACTGTAAAATGATCGTTTGCTACAATTCTAAGAATTGTACATTATATTTTGTAGAACTTGGTTGCTAGAATTTTAGGCCTGAATGACCAATTGAAAACTCTTCATGCACTCTTTTAACGTCAGAGGAGGAGATAAAATAAAATCATTCCTAAACCTAAAATCTGAATTCCTTAGCAGTTAGATTAGGGTAAATTTTGAACATTTCGATTTAATCTTTAAATATTTCTTGTTTACGTGATTTGCAAGACCTAACATTTAAATTTTTAATATGAAATGGAACGAATGCCATAGACATGGGTTTTTCTCTACAACCATCTTGTTGAGACTAGGAACTTATATATGCAGTATTTTAGACAATTATTGTACCATGCAGCATTTTTAGTACATTTCCTATCATTTTTCTGGTACATATCTAGTTGCCGTGACTGATGTACCCATTCCTAAGTTTTGAAGTATATGTATAAAGGGCATTTCTCTCTAAGATCATGGACTCATATCTCAAATAGCCCAAAGTAATTTTTAAATTAGGAAAAAATTCTTTCCCAAATCTTTTCCGCTTGATGGTTTTAAGAGGAAATTTTAAGTTTAGTTATTTTAACCATCTATGAAATGTCATGTTCTGCTTTCCAAGCCTTCATTACATCCTGTTGTTTGGATCTAGTTGGTTTGTTTTTATCCAGCGGTGTGATCATCTTTCAATATGCCGTGTATAAACATTGGTATCTACTTGGACCTTCTGAGATTATTTTTGCGGTTTTGTGATTGGTAATGGATAAGCTCAGTTCATCAGAGTGTTTCTGTTTATTATCAAATGGTTTCCTTTTGGTATTTGAGTTGATTATCCCTCTTTGGTTCAGTATTTCACTCACGATTGTTTTAAAAGAATGTAGTTTCTGTGTGCAGGTGCAAAATAATCTATGCACTCCCAAAAATGGGGAGATTTTAGTTGCTTCAACTCAGGATTTCTTGACATCATCTTTTCTCATAACAAGAAAAGACACATTTTATGACCGTGCAGCATTTTCTCTTATGTGTTCTTACATGGGAGATGGCATGGATTTGGTTGACTTGCCTACACCTGCTCTGGTCAAAGTGAGTTGATGATTTATTGTTTACCTTTGAATAGCAGTGAATAGAGATGTTTTTGTTCATGTTACAATATCCGTTTACTATTTGTGTTCTCTGGCTTGTGTTATCAATCTTTATTGCAGATATTTCAATTAAAAGTCGTTATTCTTGGATTAGTGTTATGGTTATGACATTTACTCGTACTCCTTGTGGGCCGGGGGTTCAAACCTCCACTTACTCATTTGTTGTTCAAATTCCTAAAATAAAAAGAAAAAGAGAAATCCTTGAAATGTATTCATCATTGTATCTATATGTCTATGTATATCTTTTTTTTCCTTTTATATTCTTGAGTGTTCAAGCTAGCTTACCACCTTGGCTAATCTCACGGGACAATCCGCCTGATCCTACAACATTTGGGTGTTATGGAAACAAATATTTAATAAAAAAACAAATACAATTTATGAAAATCTTCTTACATAGCTCAATAAGCTCAACTGGTTAAGACACAGTCTTGATCAAGCGATTAGAGTTTGAATCCCCCACCTCCATCTGTTGAGTTCTAAAAAGAGACACTTATGTCATATTCTTATCCTAACTTAGGGTAGACTCATTGTTATATTATTGTTTGTGCCTCACAAATGGTTCTCTATTTTTTTTTGCTCATTCAATCACAAAATATAAATGTGGTCTCTTAGCAAGATTTTTCCACCTTAACATGGTGGTTTTTCTAAATTAGGTTGGTATCTGTTGCAGCCTATTGAGCTTTGGACTGGCAAACAATTATTTAGTGTCCTGGTTCGCCCACATGCATGTATGAAGGTTTATCTGAATCTTACAGTTAAGGAGAAAAGCTACAGTAAAGTCAAAGGAAATGAAAAAGAACGAGAAACTATGTGCCCTAATGATGGATTTGTCTACTTCCGAAATAGTGAGCTAATATCAGGCCAAGTTGGGAAGGCTACTTTAGGTAATTTTATTATGTAATTCTTAGTTTCTATAGCTGCAACAAAAACAAACATCCCTTGATATTTCTGCTTATGCTGTATCTCATTATAACTTCACATTGTCTGCGTCTTTATTGGATGTTTAATTAAGATTGGTTGACTTCGGTAGCGTTTGAGGAACAAGTTGATTTCAAAATTTTAGAACTTAAACTTCACTTGATGAAGTCATTTTTCATGTTTACAAGTCTGTCTCTATTCCAGGCAATGGCAACAAGGATGGGCTTTATTCTGTTCTACTTAGAGATTACAAGGCACATGCTGCTGCTGTTTGCATGAATCGTCTTGCGAAGCTGAGGTAATTGGTAACTGTAACAGGTTCAGTGCACTTGCACCCGATTTTATAAATTGTTTGCATGTGTTGGATTTTTGTTTTTTCCCCTCAGTTTTTCTTATTACAGCGAGGATGAGAAAACCAAACCTTTGCTTGAAAGAATATAAGAGGCATTAAAAAAGAAAGCCCACACCAAAGAGAGCCAAACTATATCTATAACTTAGAGTAATTATTAAAGATCTCGAAGATTGCAATTAGAAAAAATCTCAAAGATTGATGAAGCCTGAAAGTAGACGTGGAACCTGGAAAGGACCACATCTCTCCTCAGGTCTCTCAATCCCTTGAATATTCTGTTATTCCTTTTGTTAAAAGCGATAAAGTAAAGAGACACCGCGTTACGTGGAAAATCGAGTACCGGGAGAAAAAGCAAGATTTTTTTTTTTTATTAATTTCTTATATTAACAAATGATACAAGAGAGGGGATAAATAGGTTACAACATATGATAAAAACGGAAAGGATATTAGGGTAAATCCTTCCTTTGGCCAAGCCCACTAAATCTAACACCTTTCTTTCCGACTAAAAGACTTCACAAAATTGCATAAATCCAGCGCGCCAGTAATCTCTTGGACTCATTAAAGAGTGGGTGAAGAAGGAGCTCTCCAGTCACATAGCTACACCTAATAGTGGGTGAATAATGCCTTTATGTTGTCTCATAACTTAATTATGTCTTAATGTTCCTTTTATTTCTTGTTATTACCTTTTAATCTTACTTCTCCTATTGATGTTATTGAACTTTTGAGCATTAAGACTCTTTTCATTTTATCAATTATAATTATTTGTACTTTTGAGCATTAGGCTCTTTTCATTTTGTCAATTAAAAGTGTCCGCTCTATCCTTTCAAAAAAGAGAAACAAAAACAAAACCTGAGAGCTACACTTTCTAGGCTGGGTTAGATGAAAACTAAAATCCTGAAAGAAGCAGCTCCAAATAAAAAAAAACAGTCTCAGCTCCCTTAAAAGGGACCCTAAATGGAAAGTTGGTGTGAAGTAGTCTTTGTTCTATCCAAACACCATGCCAAAACAAATCAGAGCTCCCATTTCTCACTTTGCAGGAGATATATTTGTAAATATGGCCATTGGCTTAAGAATGAAGTTCCCAAACTTTTGGAGGAAACTTTCGATTTTGATTTGAGATCAAAATGGTTAATGTGGAATTTGGCTCCTATCACTTTTCTCCAAGGTATTGTTTTCTAATTGAAATTCCAAATTCATTTGGCTAAAAGCCCTGTTCTGAAGCTTCAAGTCAATGATGCCAATCCCACCTTGCAACAGAAGCCTTTTAACCTAATCGCATTTTAGGAGGTGATAGATCCCTTGACCCCTAATCTGATATGAAAACTGTGCTGGAGATTCTGTCATGTCCTTTTTTACTGAAAATCTTGGTGAGCCCTCATCTGCACCTTAGGTATGATGGAGTAGGCCAGCGTCTGGAATTTGCTCCAGGTGAGGCAGAGGAGCCAGGGTAGTCGATGTGAAAACTGTGACTGGAGATTCTATCATGTGCTTCATGTCTTCTTTTACTGGAAATCCTGGAGAGCCCTCATCTCTACCTTTTCTGGATTTGTTCTTCGATCCTATTGCTAATTATTTTACCTCCATTTTCTTTTTGTTTCCTGACACTAAGTTTAGTCTAGTAATTGGTGTCTAATATATCTGATTTATGTTATTTATGGTCGGATATTGTTCAACTTTTGGCAGCTGCATCTACAAGATCAATAAATCCATGTTGTTTAACTAACTTAAAAATAATTTACTAGTTAGTCATAGGTATTGAGTGCAGTCTTTGTTTTAAGTTGGACTGTTTATGTTGGAAGTTTGACTGCTTAGAGGTAGCTGCCAATTGATTAGCAATTATACTTGTTTCATGTAAAAAGTGGATGGTTAAAATGTAATAATTTTGTTGACATTAATGGTACTATTAAAAATATTTGCACAAATGCAGTGCTCGGTGGATAGGTAACCATGGTTTCTCTATTGGAATTGATGATGTCCAACCGGGAGATCAATTGGTTAAAAAAAAACAAACAACTATATTGGAGGGTTATCGTGACTGTGATAAGCAGATCAATTTATTCAACACAGGAAATTTACCTCCTGAAGCTGGTTGTGATGCTGCTCAAAGTTTGGAAGCTAAGATAACTCAAATTTTAAATGGTATTCGGGAGGCCACTGCAAATGTAAGATTGATTAGTTTATTTCCGTTCTTATATTATAAGTCCTATCATCTGCCGTCATCATGTCATGAATCTTATAGTGTATAAAGAATAACATCTCATGCAGTGACTGATATATTGTTCCTCAGGGATGAATGTTGTCTTCATATAATTTGTTGACTGTTTTTTTTTTAAATGGAGACAAATATAGTTTGTTGACTGTTTATACCATTACTTGTACTTTTTTTGAAGTTTGTTTTAATTTTAAATCATGTTTGTTATGCAATCCACTATATCTGATCTTGGAATTTTCTTCTGCAGGTGTGCATGCAAAACCTACATTGGAGAAATAGTCCGTTGATTATGTCTCAATGTGGTTCCAAAGGATCTCCTATTAACATTAGCCAGATGGTTGCTTGTGTTGGTCAGCAGTCAGTTGGGGGCCGCCGTGCACCAGATGGATTCATTGATCGGAGCCTTCCCCATTTTCGTAGGAAAGCAAAAACCCCGGCCGTGAGTTTTGTATCTTCTTCTCCTCCTTATTTGGAAAACTTATTAATTATTATTATTATCTTTCGTTTTTAACCGAAAACAAAATATTTGCCTTGAAGAAATGAAAAGAGACTAATCCTTAAAAGATACAAACCTCCAAAAAGAGTGAAAGGAAGAGATAAAACAAAATTATTGTATAGCTCTCTTGTACATTGAGTTTATTAATAATAAATCCTTTTCAAAAAAAAAAAAATATAGAAGCATTCAAACAAATATCTCGCAGCATCTTGGTGCTCTCTAAAAAAGGAGTTTGTGAATTACTCCACTCAAGATCTGTCTCAACTGGGCTGTTTTATCTCTCAACCAGCCCTAGGACCTGTTCCCGTTTTGGTGACTTTGTTTTGCATTTGGCAGCTTCATTTTCCCCTCTGGCCAGCCTTCTTTGGAGCATGGCTTATATTTTCTTTTGGTCTAGTTTACACAGTAGCAGCTTTTGCTTTTGTTTATAGACTTAGCCTTTGTACTGCTGTGTTTGCCTCCCATTTCCCTTTCTTTATTTCTCTGTCTCAACTTTCTGTATTAGGCTGGACTATGTCTCCATTGTATTTTGGCATATTTTATTTCTAGCTTTAACTGGGACATCTTGTTTTGGTGCTAAGAGGGTGTCAACCTAGTTGAGATGTCCAGGTGCACCTTCTGATCCCCCTCAATTATTGCTCTCTAGGCTTCTTTATTACGCTCATTGTATAACTCTCTTGTACTTTGAGTTGTTATTATTAATAAAGTAGTTTGTCCCTGTTTCAAAAAAAATAAAAACCAATAAAATGATTAGAAAGCACCAATGAGAAGCCTTTAGCTTAGTTGATTGAATGGATCAAATCAATGCCATTGTTTATTTTAAGAAATCCATTTATTTTTCTTGATTCCAACGCTATATGGAATCAATACCCCAAAAAGATTGAATTTTTTTGTGGGAACTTGCACAGAAGCTCGTCCTTACTCTTGACACAAGACAACCTACAACATCGTCTACCATCTTTGGTGATCTCCCCTAGCTGGTGCAATATTTGTAAGATGGACAATGAAACTCCAAGCCATCTCTTAATATTCTACACTTCCTCAAAAAGATTTTGGTCCCACATTCTTTACGATTTAGTTGGTCTCGGGTCATTCCTTCGGATATCACTAGCTCCTATCTCTTGTGATCAAGGGACATCCATTCAAGGGTAGAAAGAATCTCCTTTGGACGCACGGCTCTGTAGAGCCGTTTTGTGGTTGGTATGGATTGAACGTAATAGTTGTCTCTTCAATGACAAAGCACAACCCTACAACCTTTTTATTGAAGAATGTAAGAGACCTCTTCTAGAGGAAAGTTCACTGATATTAATTAAAGGGGATGTTACAATATCACTCCACCGATCGAGAGGGTGGCAGGCTCCTTCAGTTGGCTAAACCAAAATAAACCGAAAAGCCTCCCTAACATTACCCAAAATACATTTATATATTAACCCACTCACCTACTACCCCTCCTGACGTAAGTGGGTGAATTTCCCCTACTACCCCTCCTGACGGAAGAGTGTATTACTGGAGGCCTAACGAACATGTTCTCCACCTTGCTATCTCTTGGCATGAATTGTCTAAATTATTCCATTCTTAGAGTTTTGATTCACTTTTAACCAAATGGAGATTGAGATGTCGTTTGTAACTCCTTTGGTTTGGGGCTTCTTTCCCCCTTCCATTTTGTAAGTTCATAAATCAATGAAATTGTCTCTTACCAAAAAAAAAAAAAAAAAATCAATGTATTATTAATAGCCTTAGAAGAACAGATCGCATTTGTAGGGTGGAGTAATTCATTTTGCTCTTTATCCGCCTCTAAGGTGGTATTGACATAATGCCTGTAGTTGCAATAAGAAGAGAACTAATAATATTCTACTAGAATTTTGAAGAGATAAGTTATTATATTTTCTTTTATTTTTTATATCAAATACAAATCCTTCTTATATAGTAGAACGACCATCATCCAAAGATATATGACAAAGCTGTACTTAATACTTAGCATATATTACAAAAGATAGCAAGAAAATTCGACGAAGATAAATGACAGAACTTTTGGTCTTCTCCCCATTAGATGCTCCAGAGCCCTTCAAAGTTTCCTTCGGTCAAGCTCCAATCAAATCTTCATCATTAGGCTCTTTCTCCTCTTTTGCCCTGCACTCATCAACTAGATCGGGGTCAAGATTAAAACCAAAAAGAAAGAAATCTCCAAAGGTCTTCCCACATTGTCTCAAGCCCTTTTCAAAGTATTTTATTTGAAGGATAAAATCAAGGAAGTTCTCGTTTAAGCGTTCCTTAAGAGCCCATATTCTTGAAGACCAAGTTTCAGACTTGTTAGCGGCAAACTGTGTCTTTGCTCAGCCCTTAGTTCATTCCAGCAGTTTCAAGGAGTTTTTAGAGACTAATCCAGATTTATTGGAAGTTAGTTGTACCCAATTGCAAGCTCTAGCCCGTTCTACAAAGTCAGGTTCTAATTGCTCTCATCCTATGCAGTTTAAGTATGCTGAGTTTTGTTTACTCAACTCAAAGGTGAAATTCTTGAGGGGCTCCCCGAGCAAAACGCCTATAGAAAAAAGGGAAGTCCTTTTCCGACTCTTCTTTCAGCATTAGTAGTGCAGAAATGGAGCAGTTTGATAAGACAACCGAGCATGAGGGACAGAGACATTTTAAGTGTCTAGAAACTGATCTTAATGCCCTCTTCTAGTGCGAGGAAGACCCAATTTTTGAAAAACTGCCCCCTGCTACTCATCCTTTTCCCAACTTTGCAAAATACTAGATAATCTAAAGTCAATAGTTGCTGATTGCGCTCTTATTCTAGTATGATCCTTCAGACATCCATTGTAGTCCCTGTGGAACCGTTGCCGCCTTTCTCAGATTTCCCTTGCGTGGGTGGATGAGTTTAAGCGTTGCTGTTTGTGGTAGTCTGCTTGATATTGTTTTTGTGTTTTGGCCTTCGTTTTTATGGCTTGCCAAAGGGGAGTATTTTCTGGGGAGTTCTTTTGGAATCAGTTTCTGCTTGTTTTGGAAGATTTATTCGAGTTCCTCTGGGTTCTGGATGGCACTGACAAGAACAGTTTTGAGGTGGCTGACTGCTTCTCTTTCTCCTCTCATATTGAAGATTTGGGTGTGCAAGTTATTATATTCGAATGGACTCCTTTTGAGAGAGTTGTCAAGTTTTGCTTTGTATTTAGCTTTCTACGGATGTTTCGCCTTGGAAAGGCTTTATTCCATTTGTTACTTTTCTTTTTGACTTTGTTTGTTCAGGTTGCCTTCTTTTTGTTGCCTAAGTTTTCACTTTAGTTTGTATTCTCTCCTAGTTCTTTTGTTCTTAAGAGTGCTTTGAACTTAAGTCTCATATATTATCATTAATAAAGAGGCTTGTCTCCGTTTCAAAAAATAAATCGGATAATAACATTTTTTCTTCAGCTTTTTTGTCAAATTGATAATTATGTAACATATAACTTAATGGTTAAGTTTTCTACATTAAGCAAGATATTTGATGTTGATTTTTTAAATCTATTTTTTTTTTTTTTATTATTTTACAAATAACTGTAATGCAGGCCAAAGGCTTTGTTGCAAATTCATTCTACAGTGGCTTGACAGCTACAGAGTTTTTCTTTCACACGATGGGAGGACGAGAAGGTCTGGTGGATACAGCGGTAGGGCTAACATCCATTAGCATTATAATTACTCAATGTTTATGGGAAATTTAGTTTTACATTTTTATTTTCCCATTGTTTCTAGGAAATAAGTATTTCAAACTGAGCAAATAAATTATTCAATGAGATGTTGACTCTGATTGTGTCACAAATAATAACAAATTAGGAAAAGTGCTACAATAATGCACAAAGGAATATGTGAGAATGATGCATCTCATTCTGTATGAATAGCATACATGGAAGGGCTAAATTAGTAATAAATTTACGATAATGGAACTTTTTTCTTTTTTGTTTTTACTAGAGACAAATCTTTTTATGAATATATGATAAAAAAGAGTGCAAATGTAAAAATAAAGAGACATACAAAGAAATAGGAAATCACAGACAATCTTAAAAACACAATTGGTAGTTTGCAGGTTTATCGTTACCTTAAGATCTTAACAGAAAAATTCGTTAGTTTTAAGAAAATTATAAACTTAGAATAGAGGACAAAAGATTTGTAAACTCCTATTTATAGATATACACTATAACTGAAAGAGTATCTTTTTTCCTTCAATATATTCCCAAATTTTTTAATTAATCAATGCTTTTTAATTAACAATTTAAACTTCCCGCTTGACCCTTTAAAGCTTGTTGATTTTAAACTTTTCTTATGAACTTGGCCAGTGTAACCTTGATGAATATTACTTGGTAGCTTATCTCAGCCTTGCTTATTTTGCCAATCCTCAAGATTGAAGCTGAAGATTATTATTTATAAATACATCGCATAAGTAGGGCTATAAACTATTAGATTAAATATTACTTACAAATAAGATGAAGCTTAAACACGAGTAAACTAAGAAGCACAAACGAAGACACAGACACTAGTTGATTCAAATGCGCTGAGTCCATCAAAATGTGAGTATCTCTTATATACAGATCATGATCACGTCGTCACATACCAAAACTGAAGTGTCTATATGTCATAACTTGTCAACAAATTAAACTTTTAGAACCTGGTGAATCTTTGAAGACTAATCTGAGTGTTGGGATCCTTTTAAAGTGCTAGAGCAGTAGTGTTGGTCATTTCTTGAGCAATAGAAAATTCGGGTTAGTCTTGAATTCCTAATGGGATGAGTGTAAAAGTATAGTATTAGACTGAATTTTGAGATTCGTTATTGTTGAGATGAGTGAGTTGAAAGTTATTTTATTATTTATTTATTGTTTTTTCTTTGTGTAAAACTAAGTTGAAAGTTTTGAGGTACATGTTGAGAATAGTACTTTTCAGGTGAAAACAGCCGACACTGGTTACATGTCTCGTAGATTGATCAAAGCACTGGAGGACTTATCAATTCATTACGACAGCTCTGTACGAAATGCTGGTGGTTGTATAGTTCAATTCTGTTATGGAGATGATGGAATGGATCCAGCACAAATGGAAGGAAAAAGTGGAGCACCTTTGAATTTTGAGCGGCTGTTTTTGAAAGCCAAGGTTTGGAAGCATATCCCATATGCGACAATTTTTCTTTTCTGCAAAGTTATTACATTTTGGATATCAGCATAGTAAAAGAATCATTTTCGTTTTTACAGGCTACCTGTCCAAGTGATGGAAACAAAATCCTGTCTCCATCAGAATTTTCTGAGACGGTAGAAGACAGGCTCTCAAAAGATGATGCTTCTCCTGAGTGTGGTTGCTCTCCAGCATTTGTTGGTTCTCTCAAGATTTTCCTCAACAAATACGTTGAAGCACAAAAAAAATCATGGAGCACATTGTTGGCAGATAATGAATCAGCTGTAGACAAAAGCATCATCAGTAGTTCTGATAATGACAATATTGTGATTCGGAATAAGGTAGTCCAGAATGTAGCTGGTGTCACACACAGACAACTTCAGGTAGTCTTACAATGTTGCATAGTTTTCTTCATTATCTTCACTTCATGTTGTTCTACCAAGGAGTAGTTGATTAGATTGTACCTTGGGAAAGATTATAAAATAACAGTTTTCTCTTTTACTGGAAATTACTTTTGATTTGGGTTAATTATAGGTTTTTTTGGACACTTGCTTGTCCCGCTACCATACCAAAAAAATTGAAGCTGGAACTGCCATTGGTGCCATTGGAGCTCAAAGTATTGGCGAACCTGGGACACAAATGACATTAAAAACTTTTCATTTTGCAGGAGTTGCTAGCATGAGTATCCTTTGGTTCTTTTTTCTTTTTCCATCTTGTTTTCAACGTTAACATATTCTGTACTATATTAGGGCGGTCCTTGGATATTATTGGTTTCTCTTGTGATCTTTTAACTTGTCGATAGACGTTACACTTGGTGTCCCACGTATCAAAGAAATTATAAATGGAGCCAAAAGGATCAGCACTCCAATTGTCACTGCAGCACTTACGCATGATGATAATGTCAATATTGCTCGGATGGTAAAAGCTCGAATTGAAAAAACAAATCTAGGACAGGTATATAATTTAACTTGGACTATACCATTTTACTTTGGTATTATGCTTTTTCCTTATTAGTTTTTCATTTTTTTTAATGAAAAACATCACTTTCATTGAGAATAAATAAAAGAAACACGGGCATTCAAAAAAGCAAGTCCACCAAAAGGGAGCTCCCTCTAAAAGAAAGGACTCCAACTAAACAAGATAATATCAATCAAATAGTCACAAAAGGTCTTCGAAATCGAACCCACAAAGAAACGTGGTAATGGACTAATGACCCAATATCCTCAAGATCCCTCTCCACACCACACCCCTAAACCTCCTACTATTAGGCTCGCCCCATAACACCCAAAAGATTGAAGAGAGCCCTGCCATCCATAAAAAGCATCCCTTCTCTCGAAAAGCCGAGAAGAGGAGGAACTCTTCAATCATAGCACTAGCTTCTTTGTGACGAACATGCATCAGACCAAAGATGGAAGAAATCATTCCAAAAACTTCTCGCACCATCACAACGCTAGAGAGTGTTAGGCTTAGAGGAAAAATGACAAAGCCATTTGGCTTACTGAGTCTCCTTTAGCACCTTGAGATTCTCTATTTCAAAACCCCAAAGAAATTGGTTTCTCGAAAACCTTCCATGTGATAAGATGTGACCCCTTACCTTTCCCTTCCTCAACCTCTCGATATTCTACACATACCACATGAGGCTCTGAAGAGGGAGAAGAAATAAACAGGAATACCAGTCAAAACTGACTTGATTAAAGTAGGCCTATCAGCTTTGGAAAATAAACCTTTTTTCCTGGGAGCGAACCTGCCTAGAGACACTGCCAGCAATCAAATGTGTATAATATCTTTATTTGTACACATGCTTGAGTTTAATCAACAAATCTTTTATTAAAAGAAATATTGTTTAAGTCTGAACTCAAACCTTGAATACGAGGATTGGGTTGAAATAAAATTCCATGTATGGGTTTGGAAGAGGGGGTTTGGGTGCTTGAAATAAGATTCCTTGGATTGGGTGCTTGGTGTTCTCTGTCCAAGCATTTTGCTGATTTTTCTGTTCAAGATTTATGTTTGAATTGGAGTGCTTTTATTTTCTCGGTTTAGTTTCTGGTTGTGTTCCGAATTTTTAGATTTTGTCTTGGTTGAGTTCATTTTTTTTACTCTCACTGTATTTTTAGCATTGAACTCTTTTCATTATATCAATAAAAAGTTATGTTTCAACGAATCCATTGTTTTCTTTAATCTTTTTTTAATGAAAATAAGACTTTTCATTAATGAAATGAAAAGAGAATCCAATGATCATAATACAAAGAAACATAATAAGCAAAGTAACGAAAATATAACCAGAAGAAGCCCTTAAGTAGACGAAGTGAGAAACGTAAAGCAATATTAATCAAGTAACCCACAACGGAACAAATTGGCTCTTGGAACAAAAACCATTGAACCATGTGTAGCAAAGACCATACAAAGTTGTGAAAAAAGACAAAACTTCAAAAACAAACGTAGACTTAGACTTCAACATTGCTTCAGAAATCTTGAGACACAAGATCTTTCCAACTGAAAAATTTTCCATCAAAGGCAAAATTTGTAACTCTAAGGCTTTACAGCTTTGGCAACAAAGGATACTTGAAAATGAAGCCAAAGCAGACTGGACTGCTTGGATCTCAAACAAAACACCAAGATGATAGATTATCCAGCAGCAATTTTACCCAAGAGAAGAACTGCTTCAGGCATATAAACTCCAATGACCTCTTGAACATGAAAAGGATGGCTTTCTGGATATAAGAAAGCCTCCTTTACACTCTGTTTCACTAATCGCTTGGAAGGGGACCTCTCAAGCACTTGCCCTTAGGCCTGTGTTCCTCTTTTGACTTGTTTGAATATACTATTTTGTTTCCTGTTAGAAAAGAAAGAAAAAAAAGATCTCCTTTATAGATGCAAACATAATTCAGCCCCTTTTCAACATAAGAGACGCTGTAGCTATCAATTTCATAAAATACAGCAGCAACTTGCAACTAAGCGATAGCCATCTCGCTCCACAAGACTAATGGTTTTCATCTGAAGAAGACTTTAAACTTTATATTCTGAAATCATATCAAGTATTTTCTTCCTTGATTTTGTGGGGATCCTAATCTGAACTGATTTTTTCTAATATCTCTCTATTGATCAGATTGCCAAATGCATCCAAATTGTAATGAGTTCAAGATCAGCTTTAATAGAAATCAAACTTGACATGGAAAAAATCAGAGATGCAGAACTATACGTAGATGCCAATGTTGTCAAACAGGCAATTCTCGTTACTCCAAAACTGAAACTGAAACATGAGGTGAAATAAATTATTGATTCTTTCACTCATTTGACCAATTTCAATTCCATTTTATCTCAAATACCACATTGTTTTGCAGCATATCAATGTTTTGGATGATAGAAAGTTACGTGTTCTTCCTCAAGATGCAGATAGGAATAAACTTCATTTTAATCTACACTTTCTTAAAAACATGCTTCCTGGAGTTGTTGTAAAGGTATGCATACTAATTTTTGTAATCAGTATAGACCAAAGTTTTGTTTTGTTTTTTTCTTTTAACGTTTAGGAGATACATAACAAACTTATGGATGTCAGGGTATAAAAACTGTAGGGCGTGCCGTCATCAAAGAGGAAAAAGACAAAGCAAGAAACGCCAAAAAGTTCAGTTTGTTGGTTGAAGGGTTAGTTTATTTCTTTTTCCTGCTTCAAATTTGATCAGTTCTTGTTTCAATTGGATAAACACTGACCAAACTCTGTTAAATCAAATAAATAAATGAAACTGACTAGATAACTGTCTTGAATTTGTTGAGCACGCTGGCGCTTAAATATTAAATAAGGGATAAGAAGTTGGTTAGTAGGGTGTTAGACTTTTTTTCCCAATTTTTTTCTTCCTTGGTGTTCAAGTCTGCCTGAACAAATAGTAGTAAGATTGTAAGGTGTTAATCTGTGTGTACATATTGCTCGGATTGTTTCCACAAGATTTTGAGTGATTTTAAACCTTTTCTTAGTTTTGATCTTCTAAAATCAAATTTGTTAGATATTATTTTAAATATGTTTTCACCTATCAGTTTAAGCTTTTGGGTCAATCGACGATTTTAGATGGTAATAGAGTAGTGTGGTTCAAGAGGTCGTGTGTTCAAACTCTTGCATTGGTATTTCCTCCCCCAGTTAATATTCTGTTAGACCCTCAATTATCCACATGTACAAACGCAAAGGCAAGAAGGTATTTAACCTCGAGACAAACCGGGGAGAGATGATAGGAGAAGCGAGTATACCGGATGGAATCCACTAAGGATGGGAGGTATATATAGAATGTTTTAGGGATTGGTGTAGGTAGGTATTATTTTGTAACGGTTGCTTAAGCTTGTTGAGGGAGAGTTTGCCAGCCTTCTCGAAGGAGCTGGACTTGTCTTTATTTTCCTTGCTTTTCTTGTCATTGGATCCTTTGTGAACATTATATTTTGGTTATCAATATATCTACCAAGAGTGCTGCCTCTGTTTTTGCCATTGTTGGGATTTTACTAATTTTTAGGTGGAATAACCTAACAAATTGGTATCAGAGTTGTAAGATCTAGGGACTGTGACACAATCAATGGCACAGAAGCAACTGGAGGAAAGGTCAGAAACGACAGAGAAAGAGGTCCTGGGGCTGAGGGAAATGATGATTGAGCTGAAGAAACTAGTGGAGAAAATAGTCGAGGATGTGAACGAAAACAACATGAGTTGGCATAAGGATGAGTCATGTTCGTCCGATGGTTCAGCCTTGAAGTTAAAGGGAAAGATGGACAACACGGATACCTCAACAGAGATGGGAACAGGAACGACAGAGAGAACGAAATACAAGAAACTGGAGATGCCGGTTTTTTCCGAATAGAACCCCGGATCATGGGTCTACCATGCCGGGCATTTTTTTGAAATCAATGACTTGCCGGAGGCGGAGGTGGAGAAGGTCAAGGTAGTTGTGGTTAGTTTCGGCCAGGATGAAGTTAATTGGTTCGATGGAGTAACAACCGCAGGAAGGTGGAGATGTGAGGATTTGAAAGGAAGAATTTTTGAATATTTTTGAGAATTCAAGGACGGGAGCTTATAGGTGAGACTCATTTGGATATCTCAAGACAGGATGTACAATGACTATGTGAAAAAGTTCCTAAACGATTATGCTCCTCTATTGGAGATGGTCGAAAGTGTTCTGATGGACACATTTGTGAGACTCGAACCTATGTTGCAAACGGAGGTAGTGAGTAGACATCCAAAAACCTTGGAGGCCTGTATGAAGGAGGCTCAGTTGGTGAACGGCAAGAACCTAGCCCTGAAATGCCAAGGAGAGTGAGGTAATCATGGGTCAAGAAAAGCAGAAGCCCAATCATCAAAAAATGGTTTGGGAACAGACAAAGGTGGCCCAAGTAAAAACGAGTTTCCTATGCGTCAACTCACCATTCCCATAAGGGGGAAATACATTATGGAGCTTTGAACCATTATGGGTTTCACTGCCAAAGGAACTTTGAAACTAAAGGGGGGATCATAAAAGAGAAGGGGGTGGTGATTGACAAGTGGGGACACTCATAACTTTATTCACCAGAGGTTAGTAGATGAATTGGGATTAAAATGCCAGAATTAGCCATTATAGCGGATTTCTTGGCGATTGAACTGGAAAGAATGGACGTGATTTTGAGGATGCAATGGCTTTGCACCACGGGGTTTATGGGACTTCATTGGCCTTCAATGACTATGTTATTCATGGCAGGGAATCGGCCCATCTTACTCAAGGGAGATCCTTAATTGACTAAAGTGGAATGCTTATTAAAAACAATTACAAAGACATGGGAAGAAGACAATCAATGGTTTCTAATAGAATTCCAAAATGTTGAAATTGAAGAAAACCCCGATTGGGAAAAGGAGACTGTAGAACAAGGAGAGGAAGAAGAGTTACCCATGATCAAATTCTTACTCAAACAGTACGAAAACATTTTTGCTAGCCCAAAAGGCCTCCCCCCAAACAGAGAAGTGGATCACTCTATTCTGACTATGGTGGGACAAAAACTCATTAATGTGCAGCCATATGAATATGGGCGGGAATCTTCAGAAGAAAGAAATCGAGAATCTTGTCACTAAGATTCTACAAGCAAGGATAATTAGATCTAGCTGCAACCCTTACTCAAGCCCCGTTCTCTAAGTGAAAAAAAAAGAGATTGGTGATGGCACTTTTGTGTTGATTATCGAAAACTAAATCAAGTTACAATCTCAAACGAGTTTTTGATACCAATCATTGAAGAACTTTTAGGCGAACTACATGGGGCAGGAGTATTCTTCAAACTAGACTTGCGCTTGGAATATCATCAAATAAGAATGAGACAAGAAGATATAAAAAAGAATGCCTTCCGAACCCATGAAGGACACTAAAAGTTTTTGGTGATGCCTTTCGAGCTAGCCAATGCCCCTTCAACATTCCATTTCTTAATAAATCAGGTATTTTGACCCTTGAGGCATGCGTCTTTTTTTACGATATTCTTGTGTTTAGCTCAAACATTACATAACACAAAAGACACTTGGGAATGGTTTTCGCAATACCCAAGGACTATCAACTTTTTGCTAATTGGAAGAAATCTGTCATCAGACGCTCCAAGATACAATACCTAGGCCACTGGATATCTAGCCAGGGAGTGGAAGCGGATGGGGAAAAGATTCAGGCAATGGTGAACTGGCCACAACCCAAGGTTGTACAGGGTTGAAGGGATTCCTAGGGCTAACCAAATACTATAGAAGATTCTTGAGGGGTGTGGGTATATTGCGCACTCCTCACCAAGTTATTACAGAAGAATGCGTTCAAATGGAGTAAGGAGGCAACCACAACATTTGACTAGTTGAAACAAGTAATGGTATCAGTTCCGGTTTTGGCCTTGATTTTTCTCTACTGTTTTTTCATTGAAACGAATACTTATGGATTTGGTTCAAGGGCCATGCTATCACAGAAGGGTCATCCTATAGCATTTTTTAGCCAAAAATTAGCACCTCGTGCCCAATCCAAATCGATATATGAGAAGGAGTTGATGGCTGTGGTATTAGCGGTACAAAAGTGGAGACACTACTTGCTGGGAAGGAAGTTCACCATAATTTCATACTAGAAGGCCTTGAAGTTTTTGCTAGAACAAAGGGAGGTGTAACCCCAATTCCAAAGATGACTTGCGAATCTCTTGGGATATGTTTTAAAATCCTATAT
>CM046894.1:14262401-14286327 GCA_025688845.1 Cucumis hystrix
TGAGGGGTGTGGGTATATTGCGCACTCCTCACCAAGTTATTACAGAAGAATGCGTTCAAATGGAGTAAGGAGGCAACCACAACATTTGACTAGTTGAAACAAGTAATGGTATCAGTTCCGGTTTTGGCCTTGATTTTTCTCTACTGTTTTTTCATTGAAACGAATACTTATGGATTTGGTTCAAGGGCCATGCTATCACAGAAGGGTCATCCTATAGCATTTTTTAGCCAAAAATTAGCACCTCGTGCCCAATCCAAATCGATATATGAGAAGGAGTTGATGGCTGTGGTATTAGCGGTACAAAAGTGGAGACACTACTTGCTGGGAAGGAAGTTCACCATAATTTCATACTAGAAGGCCTTGAAGTTTTTGCTAGAACAAAGGGAGGTGTAACCCCAATTCCAAAGATGACTTGCGAATCTCTTGGGATATGTTTTAAAATCCTATATCAACTGGGACTTTAGAATAAGGCCGTTGATGGAACAACCAGTGGGATTATCTGTGATGGTTGAAGGAAGTTGAGGAAGATGGAGAATTACATCGAATTGTTGATATCTTAAAGAAAGATCTCGAAGGAAAAACCAATTACTAGTGGGTTAATAACTGCTTGTTGTACAAGGGAAGATTGGTGATTTCGAAACAATCAACCTTGATACTGACACTACTACACACATTTCAAGATTCAATATTGGGAGGTCATTCGGGCTTCTTATGGACTTACAAAAGAATGAATGAGAGCTCCATTGGAAAGGAATGAAAGCTAACATTAAAAAATACACGGAACAATGTGATATTTTGCCCAAGGAACAAAACAGAGTCAACGTCACCAGCGGACCTTCTTCAATCATCCCTTTGTCGGAATTAATATTGGAAAACTGGACCATGGATTTTGTGGAAGGACTACCTAAGGCTAAGGTGTGGATTCGATCGTGGTGGTGATTGACAGACTGAGCAAGTACGCTTACTTTATCACCTTTGAAGCATTCTTTTTTGGCCAAGCAAGTGCCTGAAGTATTTATAGACAGGGTGGTGAGCAAGCTTGGGATACCCAAATCAAGCATGGCAGACAGAAAATATCTTTTAGCAACTTTTGGAGAGAACTATTTGCAGCTATGAGAACGACGTTGAAAAGGAGTAAAACATTCCACCCCCAAACGGATGGCCAAACCGAGAGGGTTAACAGAAGTGTGGAAACCTATCTAAGGTGCTTTTGCAATGAGCAACCCAACAAGTACAAATTCATACCCTGGGCCAAACTGTGGTATAACACAATTTTCCAAGCATCAACAATGTCCACCCCCTTCAAATCGTTTTTCGGAGACCCACCCACTTCTGATATCAAATGGAGAGAGAATGTTTGCTAATAATAGTGTGGAGCAGTTGGTAAAGGAAAGGGATTTGACCATCATTGCTTTGAAAGAAAACCTGACTATGGCACAGAACAAACTGAAGTTGGCTGACCTTAAGAGAATAGAAGTGAAATTGAAAGTGGGAGATGAAGTCTACTTGAAACTAAGACCCGTGGCGAGGAAGAGGAGCGAAAAACTTTCACCAAAATTCTATGACCTCTGTACGGTGTTGGAGGAAATTGGAGAGGTAGCCTACAGATTGGAACTCCTACCAGAAGTAGCCATTCACCACATATTTCATGTGTCTCAGTTAAAACTCAAGCTAGGACATAAGCAACATGTGCAGGATATGCCACCTATCCTAACGTAATAGTTTGAACTTCAGTTGTGGTCGGAGACTGTGTTCAGAGTGCAGTGGAGCAGTGAGCTTGGAGCCAACGAATGGCTAGTTAAGTGGAAGGGCTTACTGGAGAGGCGACCTGGGAGTCTATGTACCAAATGAATCAACAATTTCCTACTTTCCACCATGAGGACAAGGTGAATTTTGGGCCCTGGGGTATTGTTAGACCCCATTTATCCACATGTACAAACACAAGGGCAAGAAGGTATTTAACCTTGAGACAAAACGGGGAGAGATGATAGGAGAAGGGAATATACAAAATGGGACCCACTAAGGATGGGAGGTATATATAGAATGTTTTAGGGATTGATGCATGTAGGTATTATTTTGTAAAGGCTGCTGAAGCTTTTAGAGGGAGAAGCTGCCAGCCTTCTCGAAGGAGCTGGACTTGTCTTTATTTTCCTTGCTTTTCTTGTCTTTGGATACTTTGTGAACATTATATTTTTATTATCAATATATCTACCAAGAGTGCTGCCTCTGTTTCTACCATTGTTGGGATTTACTGATTTTTAGGTGGAGGATCCAAACATATTCATTTCCACTTGTTTAGCTTTAGCTTTTAGATCAATTGGTGACTTAAGATGGTGCCAAAGTAGGTGGTCCAAAGAAGTTCTATGTTCAAGCCCTTGCATTGTTGTTTCCTCCCCCGATCAAGGACGGACACACACACACATGCACACAGAGTTATAATTAAGCTTGGTTTAACATTAGTGCTTACGCTTTCTATTCCAGATTGGGGGTTATTAAAAAGAAATTCTTATTCTTTTTGGGTTGTATAAATCTAGGGTTCTCTAAGTTTAGTTGATTAGGGAGCTTGGACCAAATTTTGATTTTTATGCATTGGATCGTTGATGAGCAGTACGTAATTCAACTATGGTGAGTCTTATGTGGGCAAGTTGATAAAATCCCTGTCATGTGTTGTAGCACTTTCAAGGGGTCTTTAAGAGAGTTTCTACTTTTAACTTACAATTTTCTCTTTTATATACCTCCTTCCCCTACACTATAGTGGCTCCATTGCCCTTTTCAGCCCAATTGCTAGTCATTAGACTCATTGCTTATGTAACATTTGTACTCACAAATCTAGAGTCCACAGAAGTTATTGTTATGCTGGTTATGGGTTGTGTTATCACCTGTACGGCTGTACTACTAATAGGAGAAGGCATCTTCTCTTTTAGGTGCAAGACAAAAAAATGTTCAAGGTGCAAGAAAGCACAATAGTTTTCTAGAGCTTAAAAGCAAGACACAAAAAAAGCGTAGACTTTTATTTTATTTTATTTTGAGGTGCACTAGGCATACAAGTACTACATAAAGAAGAAAGAGCGTAGTAGAAGTGGAAAAGAATTAATAATTAAATAACTCTAAACACAAGAAGTTTTGCATTAAGGCTTAGTAAATTTGGTTTTGTTAGTTAGTAAAGAATGAAAAACCCCTAATTATTACTATTTTTAAAAACTAATGAAAAAGCCCAAGGTTCAAGGCTGTGAGCCTTGGGGCTTCACAAAGGGTACCTCCTTGTTTTTTGAGCCTCGCCATAAACCAGACTTGCTCCTTGAGCCTAGGTGGGCATGCTTGAAAAGGCTTTTTAAAACACCGAGTGCAATGGATAATTTTTAATATTCATAATTTTCTAACGTCTACAAGGTCCATGGTAGCCTCTTACTTCCAGTGACTACAAAGCATAGGTTATAATGTATATATGTGTTATATCTTTTCTCAGAACGGGACTTCAAGCTGTTATGGGCACTGAGGGAGTTGACGGGTGTAACACAAAGAGTAATCACATTATTGAAGTGCAACAAGTACTTGGCATTGAAGCTGCAAGGAAATGTATTATTGAAGAGATAAAATATACCATGGAAAGTCATGGAATGAGCATAGACATACGTCATATGATGCTTTTAGGAGATTTGATGACATTCAGGGTAAGTAAGTTGTGTTGGGTTACAAAAAATTACATGTGTATAGGTTGAGGCAATTAAATATTTTTGCTGTGTGACAGGGTGAAGTTCTTGGAATCACAAGATTTGGCATTCAAAAAATGGATAAAAGTGTACTGATGCTTGCTTCATTTGAGAAAACCGCGGATCATCTTTTTAATGCTTCTGTGAATGGAAGGGATGACAAAATTGAAGGAGTTAGTGAATGCGTAATCATGGGTATACCAATGCCGCTAGGCACTGGCATGTTAAAAGTTAGACAAAGGTATATCTTCTCCTACTGGAACAGAACTCAGTTCATTATTAATATTATTTGAGCATTGATTTCATTGGCAGCATCTGACGAACGTTTTTCTTAATGCCTGGAGTGTGATTTAACATACTTTTATGAGCAATTAGCTGAGAGAATTCTGTGTTCAAATTCCTACAATGTTATTTACTCTCCACTAATATTGATTTACACTTATTGAAACTTCTAATATTTCAAGCCTACAAGTGAGGACAGTGTTAGATGATATAATATTAGATTTACATTCATCCATCAGTTTAAGTTTTTGAGTCAATTCATGATTCAGGTTCAACATTTTGGTTGAGTATTAACATCAACAAATAATTTTGCATATTACAAACTTTAAAGTTTTCATATTTTGAAGCTAATTGAGCTTTGTTTTTAACAGAGTTTCTGTGCCACAACAATTACCTTATGGACCACCTGCAATTCTATCTTGAGTTCATCGACGTCGAGTATGATTTGGTCAAGTTGGATGGCCTCAGGTGTAGTGTATTTCCTATAATATATAATGTAGAAGTTAAAATGATTTATTTTTTTTGTGCTCAGTTTCAAAGAGTTCCTTTATGATAGCTATCAGAATAACTAAACTCTTGTTATTTTGTTATTTTGTTATTTTACAACCAGGCATGGATGGCTTTCGGCTTTTACAAGTTGGGGTTTGTATATAGTTGGGAGTTTTAGTTTGTATTCTGCTTTTTGTCATAAAGCAAGCAAAGCGTTTACATACTACCCTATCAAACTAATTGTGGTAGGGCAAAATTTTGACATTATTATCAGGATAGCAAACTTTCTACCTCAATAGAAAGAGTATATATTAGTTATTGTTGAGCCTTGTTCATATTAGTAGCAGCAAGTATGGTATTCATTATCCGGACATGTGTGTGGAAACTGTTTTAGAAACAATATGGTCTCTTCTTGTTATTTACTATATTTATCCCATTTTCCTATATACTTGTTTTAGTTCTATATATATTTTCTTCTTGCGTAAACTTGTTTCTAGGTGACCACTTTGGGGCCAAGCTTAAACTTTTCTTATGAACATTCTTAGAAGTATGAGCATGCCACTTTAATAAGAACCGCAAATGATTCAATATTATCATTGATCGAGGGACATTCCATGTTTCGTATTTGGCCAGAGTCATCCTCGACCTTAATTGAGGTCAAATACCTTCTTCTAGGCCCACTTTGGTCGAAGGGTGATATGCTTCGAGGCTGGCATACACGAAAAATGTCCCATAAGTCGTTTTGTTATTATAAAGTTTTATCGACGGTTGTGGTTGCTAAAAGAAAAGTTTTAACAGCATGTGGTCAATGTACCAACTTAAACTTATAACTATGAGGTTATAACACGTCACTAATTTTTTTTTCTTTTTTTTTGCATGTTACAAAAAGTAGGGATTATTATTTTGTTTAGGCCTCTAACCTTTTATAAGAAATTTATATATATATATATATATATATATAAACTTTTCAACTTAATTTTTTTGTTTTTGTTTTTTTATAATTATTTTGAAGAGAATAATTAAAGGCAATTATTTTATAAACCATTACATATGCCTTTTTTTTCTTCAGAAATATGCATATGTTATTATTAGTATGTAATTGGTGTGTTGAAACCTTCGTCAAGATCTTATCCCACTTGCATTAAAAAGACATGATGAAAGTACAAAAAAAACTACAATTAAAAATGAGAAATTATATCGTATGACAAACTTTTAGAAAATATTGTCCATGACGTCTCATTTTTTGTATATTGCGAATATGACAAATATGACAAGTAATTAGTGATATTAGAAGACTATCAGAGAATTATCAACTTTTAAATTTGTTACTTCTAAATTGCAATATGGACACTATTATTATTATTATTATTATTGTTTTTGCTATTTTTGTAAGTGTCGACTAAAAATTTATATTTATAGATAACCAAAAGATTTTAGGTACAAATCCTCATTTCCAATCGTACTAAAAAAAAATGTAATGATCTATTATCCAAATATTAAGGAGCTTGTGTAACTTTTCGTATTAACATTCTTGGTATCATGAGCATGCCACACTTGAGTGAAAAGTGGCACATAACAAGATACGTCAATGAAGTAAAATAGTTTCAGGATATGTCTGAATTTTCAGGATCTTTATGTCTACAAACAAAGTACACAAATGAAGGTTATCACTATGGGCTCCTCGGTTGCTATATGTTGGACTATTTGGAATGAGAGAAACAAAACCATTTTCTATGGCAAAAAATTGAAAATTGAATAGCAATACTCTATGGAAGAATATTTCGCTCATTAGTTGGCTTTTGGTGTCACTGAACAAAGATTAATATATTAAGTTTGATAGTATGAGGTTCCATCTCAAAACTAATTGACAATGAGAGGAGTAGACAATCTATCTTATATGGAGTATGAGTCCATTTGGTTTTGATAGTATGGAATTCCATCTCAAAATCAATCGGCAATAAGATGAGTAGACCATCTATCTTATATTGAGTATAAGTCCCTTTGGTTTTTCTAAGGTGGGACTCTCAACTTCTCCAACATAATCTAAGTGCATTTATGTAATCATTTTCCTTCCCTTTGTGTCTTTTCTTTAGTCCTTATACTCGTTGCTTTTGTTCTATTGGACAACTTCTTTTGTACCCCATGTTTTATTTAAATGAAATGAAGTTGAGATATGATGGTGGTGTCAACTTAGTTGGGATTCTTTGGTACATACTATGACTCACATTACATACCTTTCTCAAAAAATAATAATAATAAGATATGTACATAAACCAAATATATATCAATAGTACATCAACATTGTTTAAGCTATCATGGGAAACATTGATAGGAGTTTCATCTAAATTGTTTTCTTTTGCTCGTTTTCCTAAAAAGAAAAAAGAAAAAGGAAATTATCACTATATCTTTCAAGCTAGTAAATGTGTAAATTGGTTCTCTATTTTATTTTATTATTTGTTATATGTTTTTCTTGAAATTTGGAAAATAAAATTTCCTTTTTTCTTGAAAAAATCTCACAAATATGTCTTTTTAAAAAAATTATAACGTTTTTTCGACCCATTTATATATGCAATAAAAAAAATACATGTTACAGTTTAATTTTAAGTAGTTCATCTCGTAGTTCATCTCAACTTGAAATATTCATGCAAATCAAGGTGCCACATTCTTCGTTGCAAGGAAGTTATGACAAACATGTTTATAAAAAAACGTCACAAATCCCTTTCATTAAAGAGCCTTATAAACATTTTTTTGAGATGACTATAAACCTCAAAATTGTGAATAATACTTAATGTATCATTTTATCTATCCCTCACCTTCTTTTTAAAAAAAATAAAATAAAATAAAAGCTCTTCCTCTCAACTTTTTCTTTTATTTATGTTTTGAACAATTTCCAACAATTTTATAAACCAAACGTATGCTATTATTAGTTGATATACACATGTAATGATCAGCCACTTGCCACAAACTCAACAAATTTCTTTCCATATTATTAGCATTCATAATAGGTTGTTTTCACATTACCAAGTCCAACTCAAATGGTTTTGAGATTAAAAGAAAAAAACTCACACTCCCTTAATCTCCTCCTTCTCTTACTCTTTAGATCCCAATTAAACAAATTCAAGATCCAACCTCCTCTTACCACTTCCACAACTATGGGAAACAACAAAAGCAACAACAAGAACAAACTTGAAGATTCTGAAAAGAAGTCTGTATCTTCGCCTTGGTCTCGACCTTCTTTGCAGCAGCAGCAGCAACAACAACAACGTTTGACAACTTTTCTAGGACTCAAAAACACTGCTGTTTGGGTTTTCCTCACCGTCTTCATTCTCTATGTTTTGTACTCCACCAACATCCTCACTGTCGATCGCCGCGAAGAATGCTCGACGACCATAGACTCCTCGACCGAAGAACATATACAAACACTCACTAATATCTCTTCAACCAACATCAACAATAATAGCAAATTTCTCCGAGTTGATGATGATGAGGAAAAAGAAAAACGGATAATTGAGCCAGTACCTCTTCCTTTAAAGTTGCAACGCTATGACACAGAGCTAAAACACATTGTTTTCGGGATCGCAGGGTCGTCGAATTTATGGGTGAAGAGGAAAGAATACATAAAGTTATGGTGGAGGCCAAAGGAAACTAGAGGGGTTGTTTGGTTGGATAAAAAAGTTTATGCTAAAAGAAATGAAGGGTTACCAGAAATTCGAATATCGGGAGATACGTCACGGTTCAAGTACACGAACCGACAAGGACAAAGATCTGCATTACGGATTTCGAGGGTTGTTTCTGAGACTTTGAGGTTGGGGATGAAGGATGTTAGATGGTTTGTGATGGGAGATGATGATACAGTTTTTATGGTGGAGAATGTTGTGAGGGTTTTATCTAAGTATGATCACAGCCAATTTTATTACATTGGGAGCTCATCTGAAAGCCATGTTCAAAACATTTACTTTTCTTATGCAATGGCTTATGGTGGTGGAGGATTTGCTATAAGTTATCCATTAGCCAAAGAATTAGAGAAGATGCAAGATAAATGTATTCAAAGGTATTTTTCATGTTTTTTTCTCTCTTTTTGTTTGAAATAGTAATTCATGTCTTATCTATGAAAACGATATATACTTAATTGATAGGTACCCTGGATTGTATGGAAGTGATGATAGAATTCAAGCTTGTATGGCTGAGCTTGGAGTGCCACTCACAAGAGAACCTGGATTTCATCAGGTATATATTACATTAATTGACACTTTTTAATGGATGATTTTGGGGTTCATTTTTGCTTTTTCTCCCTATATTTGTTATAGTTTGTTACTCAATGAGGGGAAAATATGGGTAAATAAAATATATGTTCAAGTCTTTTGATTTGGCTGTTTTAACTCTTTGAAAACTAGTTTTTTTAAAAGAAAAAATTTCAATTTACTCGACCTTTGCAGTTTAGCTTACATTGTATGATATTTACTTTTTTTAAACTCAGACAACCTGAACCTGCAATTCAAACATAGTTTTCTTAAGCCGAAGCTACCTAAATCTCTCGGTCTAACCTTCAAGCTTACAAGAGTCTAAACTTGTGCACCAAACACTTTCCAACGGGTTGATAATAATTTAGATAAGAAACTAGATGGCCCTTTATTGCTATTTCTTTAATTGAAGATTTGGAGTAATACTCTCTTAATCAAAACTTTTTTTTTTCATAATTGTTAAAATTTGGTAATGTGTATTTGGTATTATGTCTAGTGAATTGAAAGTTATACTAAATTCAGAAAGCTAATGAATATAAACTTCTCAAGATAAGTATCCCAATTAATTATCTCCAAACTTTTCCATCATCTAATCATACATATATCATGTCATGTAAATATATTCACATGAAAAACCTTGATTAAGGGAACAATATTGTTTTAATTAGCAACTTTGTATTGATTAGATGAATTAATTTAGCTAATTTGTTGTACTGTTGCATGGCATATGGTGTAGTATGATGTATATGGAGATCTATTGGGACTTTTAGGGGCTCATCCAGTGACTCCATTGTTATCACTTCACCACCTTGATGTAGTTGAACCAATTTTCCCTAAAATGACTCGAGTGAAAGCCCTTCAACGTCTATTCCAATCCTCAAATCTCGACTCCTCAAGCATAATGCAACAATCTATTTGTTATGATAAGAAACGTTATTGGTCAATTTCTGTTTCTTGGGGATATGTTGTTCAAATCTTGAGAGGTGTAATCTCACCTAGAGAGCTTGAAATGCCCACAAGAACCTTTCTCAATTGGTATAGAAGAGCAGATTACACTGCTTATGCTTTCAACACTAGACCAGTCACAAAGCACCCTTGTCAAAAGCCATTCATATTCTACATGGGGACTACGCGTTACGATCGAACCAAAAAGCAAACTGTTGGTATTTATATTCGTGATAAGTCTCGTCACCCTTCTTGCCGTTGGAAAATGAGTTCGCCCGATAAAATTGACTCTGTTATTATCTTGAAGAAGCCCGATCCTTATCGATGGCAAAAGGTAAATCTTCAAATTTTTTACTAAGTTTTTTTCCTACATATATATACTTGAGTGTCCAACTAGCTCATGCACACTCAACTAATCTCATGATATCTTAGTTAGTTATTGTAAAACTATATCTCTCTTTTTACTAACTGATCAACCCATTATAGTTTTTTGACAAAATATATTAATTTATCTATAATATTTTTTTAACATTTTTCTCATTAAATAATATTGATATTGGAAGATGATAACAAACTTATATTGCAATATGCCACGCTACTGCACAAGTGAATTGGCATAAATTTGGAGAAATTAGCCACCTATGAGGAAAAATAATCGGAAGACGTTCTTAGAACTTGTAGTTACAAACTTTCCTCTATCATACTATCCTATAATGTCCTAACACATATTCTTATATATCTATCTATCTATATTGAACTTAAAAGAAAACAAGGTGAACATTTAACTTTGAGACTGATAGTACATATGATATTGTCAGTTGAATTAGTCATGCTTGAACGGTAATATACAAAAGAGTATAATTAGAAAATGTTAGAACGAAAGGGACCAAACCATTAGAGACTAAAAAGACGCATATATATATTTGTTTTTTTTGCAGACTAGTCATTCAATAATAACTGAATTACAATGTTGAATATATATTTGGATGCAGTCACCAAGAAGAGATTGCTGCAGAGTTCTTCCATCACATAAACCCTCCACTTTGTACTTATCAGTTGGCAACTGCCGTGGAGCTGAAATTAGTGAAGTTGATCGATGATATTCATTACTACACCCATCGACAAAATCAAACAGATCGACCTTTTTTCTTTCTCATTATTGCCTCAACTTCTCACAAAATTAATTTTTTGAACACTTTTAGGCGATAATCTATTGTCACACTAGCAAAATTTGTTAGCTTTAGGACTTGTTTGGATTGAATTTTAAGTGTTATTATCAAGAGAGAGAGATTGGAATTTTTGTAGTTCTTCTTCTTTTATGTCCGAGCAGGGGTCCATGAAGAAAAGTGATGAAATACTGTAATGACGATATGAAGAAATAAAAACATTGAAAGACAAATTTTCACGAAACTAACAATGTAGACTCGTTTGGTAACCATTTTATTTTTTGTTTTCGAAAATTAAACTGTTTTTAACTCCAACTTTCTTCCTTTGTCATCTGCATTCTATAAATGGTTTAAAAACCAAAGAAAATTGCTTTCGAATTTTTTTTTTTTTGGATTTTTTTTTTTTTTTTGGAATTTGACTTTTATTTAAGAAATAAGCAAATTATTATAAAACATGAAGAGTAAATAGGTTTAATTTTAAGAAAGAGCATAAAACGAATTGGTTATCAACAAACGGAGCTAAGTTTGGTAACCATTTCGTTTTCTATTTTATTTTTAACATATTAAGCCGGGACACTATTTCCATCGTGAATCAATAGTTTACAAAACCAAGTCAAATTTTAAAAATTAAAAAAATAGCTTTTAAAAATCGTTTTTATTTTTAAATTTTGAATTTAAAAGAAGAAATAGACTTCATTTTCAAAAACAATAAATAAAATGGTTATCAAAATGACCACTCGTATTCATACAACTTTTCACTTTCTTTTCAACCATGCTTATAAAGTTTAAAGATTAAAACTTCTTACGTTTTAAGAAAACACATGGGAATAGAGAACATTTAATATTTAGAATAAAAGTGGTATTTCACATTCCAAAAGAGTCAACAACAAACAAGTTTTTAGAAAGAGGTCACTCATAAAAAGCTTTTGTTTTTTTGTTTTGGGCCATTTTGTTCAATTTTCCACGTTATTGTCAAAATGTAACATGAAATTTTTTAAAGACTTCCAAAGTGGGATGCTCTTTGACAAGTCATTCCTAACACCTTTTGTTTTTCTACAAGTATCCATGGATCGATGATGAGCCAATTTATAGTTAGAGACTTTGTGTGTCTTAAACTTATACTGAATGTAATTAATGTGAATTTTGAAGATTATTTGATAGTCACCGATGAAAAAAGAACCTTTTAGGAAGGTTGGATGTTTAAATCTCGTTGAACTCAAAAAGAAGAAAGAGGAGAGTAATGGGGATTGATGAAAGATTTTAGAAAAATAGTAGTGTTAGTATATGAGGAAGAAGAAAGCAAACTACAGATCAGCTAATGGGTGAAGAATCATGCTGACAATTTACATAAGAGTTTCCAAAGACAATCTGTGTTAGTGTGTGTATTTGTATTGCATAAAGAAAGAAAAGAGAAGCAAAGTCCAAGTCAGATTATTGGGAAAGGAATTTTTTTGGTTATAGCTATTAACTTGGAGCATGGTTCTCTAAAGAGCCAATCTTACATACAAAAGAACCTCAGCTCAAATTTACATTGGAGGACCAAACAAAGGAGAAAAAAGACACAATTTTATCAGCTTCTGACCAAATTTACTGAAAGATCAAGGATCTAAGCAGGATACCTGTTATCATATATGGCACAAAAATTGATAACTAGGCACGTCGTAAGAATGCTTCTGAACAGTATTAACTGGTCCATTGTACAATGTATCCCCTCCTGCCTCACTCTCTCTCTGACTCATCGTTGTCTGAAGTTTCATTCTTATCATCACTCCGTTCCATTTTATGAGAAGATGGTCTCTTTTGGGAGTTTTGGTTTGGTTGAGTCTGGGGATCGTATTTCTGGGACGCTAGGTAGTTTAAAGCTGTTACAACATCAGTTATGACTGGTCGCATATTCGGTTGCTCCTGGACACACATGGCGGCTATGGCTAGAGATTGGTATAATCCTCTCACAGGATAATGTCCTTGGAGCATTGGATCAACCATTTGTGAGAACTTCTTTCGGTCTCGGAACAAGGGTCGCGCCTGCAATAGCAGACACATCATAAGTTTGCTTTAGCCTCCAATGGGCATTCAGAACCAATGTTTGTGCGCTTCACAGAACTCAAAATATGCAAATAAATACACCCAGCATTTTCTTATCATGCAATGAATTTGTTTTGCATGTAGCAGCCTACTAAAAGTCTAACGTAATTCAAATGGTTTATATCACTAAACTCCACCTGTTACGACAAACAAAGTTTCCAAATGTTTGAAACAATCCGCTCAAGTACATGCACAAACCATCAAAGTATTATGCCGAGCAGTCAAATGTTTAAGTTCTACAAATAATATTTCCAAAGCATGCATTTTCATGAAGAAACAACTATACAATCATAAAAGTGGAACTAGACTACAAAAGAGAATAGGCTAGCTATATTACCCAAGCCACAAGATTTTGCTCCGAATGAGGTTTTGAATGATCGATTGCTTTCCTGCCCGTGATGAGTTCCAATAAAACAACGCCAAAGCTGTAAATATCTGATTTGAATGTCAGCTGGCCTGTCATTGCATAATCTGGAGCGCAATACCCATATGTGCCCATAACCCTGGTTGAAACGTGGGTTTTATCCCCACTAGGACCTACTTTAGCCAATCCAAAATCAGATAGCTTTGGATGATATCCTTCACCGAGTAAAATGTTTGAGCATTTCAAATCACGATATATAACCGGGGGCTTCATCTTCTCATGCAAATACTCCAACCCCCTCGCTGCACCTGCTGCTATTTTCATTCTTGTGTTCCAATCAATTACTTTGGCACCAGGTCGAAGATCTACAAGGAGCGAAGAATATGTAAAATAATCGAGAAACATTGTAGGCAAAAGGATTATAAGCCGTGGGTCAATTAATTAGGTACCGTGTAAATGGTTTTCCAATGATCCCAATGGCATATATTCATAAACCAATAATCTCTGATCCCCTTCAGCACAAAAGCCAATAAGTTTTACAAGGTTTGGATGATCAGCTAGACTTAAAGTCAAAACTTCCACAACAAACTCTCGAATTCCTTGAAGTCCATTGCGGTCAAGCTGTTTAATTGCTACAACCTAGACCAAAGCAAAAGAAGGGGTTAGATAACTAAAGCATTGCTATTTAATGGAACTTAACAAATTAAACAGAAGCACAAATTCTATTAAAGAAAGAGAGATAATGAGAAACAGTACCATACTATATGAACATCTAGCTTGCTTAATACTAGGTTAAATTTCAAATTTTGGTCCCTATGGTTGAAAGAAGTTAGACATTAGTCCTTGTGGTTTGACAAAAACCTCTTTAATAGTCATACAGTAGGACCCTTTAGGAGAGTTTTATCAAACCATAGGAATTAAATCCCAACTTTCTCCAAATCATAGATATGACCAAACTTGCAATTCAGCCTAATACTATTAGCACATGAGAACGGTTTTGGTTTATAATTGTTTTCAGTTTGAATTTTGTCTTACATTTACAAATAAAAGCCTTAGAAAATGCATGATGACCCTACACATAAACAGTAAAATGTTTCACTGAATGTACCTCATTAACTTTTTCCAAGTACCCCTTGTAAACTTTGCCAAATCCTCCTTCACCCAAGAAGCAATCTGACCTGAAATTGCCCGTCGCGGCTGCAAGTTCTTCAAATGTAAACGTCTTAGCACGGCCATTGGCTTCTCCTTCCTCAGAAACCTCATCTTTCAAATTCAATTTCTTTACATCTAAAGCCAATTGGTCATTTTTAGACACAACCACCTTCACATCAGAATCCCTCTTCACCAAATTTGAAATAACTTTGGCTTTATCTGAACAAACCCAAAAGAAAATTTAAAAAACAATAAGAAACAAAACTCTTTACTTAATTCACTTGACCATAATCCAAAAACCAGTAAACCACCACCAAACAACTACCTGAAATTCAAACCAAAGAGAAAAAAACATCACAAATTACATTAAAATTTTCTTGACATGAGATTTTTCCTCTCAAATAGCTTATAAAACCTTGCAACTAATTAGCAGAAAATACAAACAGATTGGAAGTCCAAACATTACATTAAACCCCAAACAGAAAACCAATCTCAATTCCTAATTCCTCAACCAGAAAAAAAAAAAAAGAATTAATTCGCAGAAATCCCATGACAAAAAAATTTCAAAGAAAAAGAAAACCCAAAATCAAGAAGGTCAAACAGAATCGATTTGACCCATTTAAGATATTGTTGAAAAGATAATAAAAAAATAACCTGAAGGGGTTCGATCATCGGGCTTATGGGTTTTGGAATTGAAAGTATTGGGGTCTTTTTGTTCGATATCCTCCGATTTCTTGCTGGATGAACCGGTACAACGAAAACAACCCATTAGAAATGAAGAGCTCTTCCTCCACCAATCCTGCCTCTCTGTTTCTGAGCTCCAAAAACAGAGCTGACAACAAAAACAAACACCAACAAAGAAATAACAAAAAAAAACACACCACCGGAAATCCGAAGACAACGGGAGAAAATAGCAAGAAAGTTAGAAAGAGGAAAATAGAGTTAGAGAGAGAGAGAGAAAGAGAGAGAATTCGTAATTTGTAAATTGTGTAAACTCAGAGAGAGAGAGAGAGAGAAACAGAGGCTGCTTTCGAAATTCGAATTTTCGAGCATTATTATTTATTTTTGTTTGTTTGTTTTATACATAAATATTTAAATTATATATATACATGTATATTATACACACACTTTGGTGCTAATGAATGTTCAAAATATCCACAAAAAATCTCATCCTATGAAAATATTGATAAAATGTTAATATTGATAACATATTTTAGGTTTAAAAATGATATTTTGGTTTTGTAATATTTTTCTATTTTCATTTTAAAGCTCACAAGTTTATATCTTTAGATTACAATCAAATAAGTGGATTACACTACAAAAATCTACAATTTCAATTTTGGTATAGGTGACTTAGAAGTCATTTTTTGCTCAATATTTTGGTGGTTATTTTACTTCTATTCATCTTGCTTGAAACATCGAGCATAAAAATATAAGTTTCTTTAAATGTTGGTGAATTAACAAAATTTTGACACTAAAAATTAAATATTATACTTTTTAAAGTTTAAAAGACTAAAATGAACCTTTTAGAGACCCAAATAGAACAAAATGATTTAAACCTAAATTTTAAAATATTTTAAACTTTAAATTTGGTACATGAAAAGGCTAAGAGTTTAGTCCTATAGTTCTTAAAATTTTAATTTAACAAAATCTCATAACTACTTTCTATGTTTGGATGAAAACATCTTAAATAATTTTCATTGTGACAATTACTAGCGATGATTTTATCTGTCGAGGATAATTTCGCATTGACACTCAAACCAGCAAAGACGTCTTCGCCTGCAACCTAAACCAATTTAAGCATATGAGCAGCTTAATGTGGCCAACACCATACTAGTGTGTAGTTTTCATTCTCATTTTGTAGATCAATATCATTTCATTTCAAAATTACATTACGTAAAGGTTAAGTACATTTTCTGGATCACCAAAGAATATATACTAAATGTTTTTTTTTCAAACCTTATATAGCAAATTTACAACTTAATTTTAAAAAATAAAATATTAGTTGGTTAATGAATGGTGTTTCTTTATTTTCTTTTGAAGAAATGGGTTAATGGGGGGAAGTGTCTTTTATGTCAATTCACCTTGTAAAGTGTAAACCAAAACAATAACAAAAAGAGATTATTTCTTCCACGGTTTTTACCGATTAAAACGCGCCACGTGTACAGTAGAAGGGCCATTTCGTAAATTGGAATAAAAGAGAGTAAATTTTACCTGCGGAGTTAATTTGCAATAAATGACAACTTTCTTTTTTTCTTTTTCTTTTTTAAATTAAGGAACTCTCCACGTCACCATTTTCTTTTTCAAAAATCAAACGTTTATTTGTCTTTTAGGTGTTGAATGGAAAAGGGTTTAGGTAAACTCGTGTGTAGAAGATTGTTTCTTTAGAAATTAAATCATCTGTGGTTGCTTTATCGTACGGTACACGGAGGACGCCTCGATCGCCGTTCGATTTTTATCAATCCAATCCCGATGTAAAGATAATCTAAAAAGGAAATTTACAATAAATATAATAAAAGAGGAGAAAGAAAGATAGAAAAGAAAAAAAAAAAAGGAAGAAGAAGAAGAAAGTAATGAAGTCAAAGTTAAGTGGGTCCCCCTACACGAAAGCGTCCATCTTTTGGTGGGACCTACTTGCCGACGCATTTTTATTTATTTTTATCTTTTTATTTTATTTCTATTATAAAATGTTTACTTTTAAGTTTACATTTATGGGCTAATTTAGTATAGGTCCAGTCTTCTTAATTTTATTGTTTTTATATAATATATATAAATAAAATTAATTAATTATTAATATTTGTAGACAGTTTAGTGGTAACTATGCTTGTCAGCTCTTCTTTTAATCAGAGTTCAAGTGTTGTAGCCTCAGTTAATAAGTTTTTTAGATCCGCCACGGTTGATACATTGCTAAAAATAGCAAAAAGGTTTATAATATCTAATTATTTGTGGTATGAAAAAAAATGTGTTATGAATTGCTTTTTTCTAAATTTTATTTATTATCTGATACAATTTTTTTTTAAAATTTATTAAATGTTTGTAAATAATAAAATATTGAAACTACGTACTGTATGTATATATAAATAAAAAGTAAGCTATAGTTAAGAATTATCGATTGTTTTTATTATTTAAACATTTTAAATATTATCTTAATATGAGGTAGATGTGTTTAAGTTATCAAATTTTGTAAGATGGTAAAAAGTTAAAAAAAAAATAGAATTATTGGAGAATAGTTAATAAAGAAAGTAAAGGAAAACGGTTGAATGTTTGAAAACTAAAATCAAATTAATTTTAAACATTTAAAATGATAGTTTTTACTGTGTATATAATTTATTTTTTAAATAGTTAAATATTATTTTTTTAGTTCTTATAACTTTTTGTAAAAGTTTAATTTTCACTAAGAAAAACTAATGATGAATATCTTCTGATTAAAGATATGTGGATGTAACTATTTGGACAAATATTTTGATTCTTTAAATTCAATATATGTTATTGTTAAAGTTATTAAAAAAAATTAATGACAATAATTGAAAACATTTTTTCAATTCAAAATTTAGACCTCAAATAAAGTAAATGAAAGTTTAAATGCCAAAGTAAAACATTTTTGAAAAAGAAAAACATCTAGTCTATGTACACAGACTAAAAGAATTATATAATATTTTAAGATAATATACTTTTTTAATAAATAAGGATTATTAAAAATATTCAAATTGTCAAAAAAAAAATTGAAGATTTAAAATTAGTAAAAATTTAAACGATAATGTCAATTATTTTAGAAAAGCAACTTAAAAAAAAGCAGTTTGAAATTTTTATTAATAGCACAAGATATAAATTTTACTAATGTGTCGATTGTTAAAACTTAACGACTTAACTTTTAGAAATAAACTCTTTCAACACTACGTAATACAGATAGCAACAAAATGTGATGTTTTAGTAACGTGTTAGCATAAATAAAAGGTTCGTTTTAGAAGTGTGCATTGAGTATGTCAGTGAAACTTTCGAATATTCAGCGACTGCAACATCCACGGACCACGACAACACGCTTGTAAGCGTGATAACACTTTCAGCGATGTGTTTTGGCTTTCAACATTATATTGTACACACCACAAAAAAGTATATTTTCTTGTAGTAAAGTCGTATCTGTCTCAACTAAAAGAAAAGACTAATTAATAAAATCACCTCCCAACTAGTTATTTGAGGCATTATAATAAATCGCCTAGAAATCATGCAAACTATTTTTTAAAAAACAACTAAAATAATATTATCAAATCTTTTTAGGCAAATATCAATTTGAACCTTAGACTAGACTTTGAAGATTGTATCAATTCAAACTCTAAAATAATAATTATATTAGTTTAAAATTTTAACTTTGGGGTTGTCCAATATAAACTCCAAACTAATAGTTATATCAAATTAGACCCTAAACTTTTATGAGTATGTCAATTTAAGCCTTGAACCTTCATAAATAAATCAATTTAAAAACGTTCAACATAAGTGTATCCAAATAAAACATAAATGAAAAGTTAATTTTTGGAAAATTGTAAAAAATAGAACATTTAACAAAATATTTACCATTCATAAAAGAATGCAGTGTAATTAATTTTGCTACATGTTTTGTTAAATTTTTCTATTTTTGAAAAACCTTCTTTATTTTTTCTATTTACTTATTCTTTGGGTTCTTCATGTTCTTCTTCCACTCTCTTATAATTGGAGAGTTCAAATTGATACAATAATTAAAATTATAAAGGTTTAGATCAATACACTAATTATTGATCTAATTTCATATAACTATTAGTTTGAAGTTTAAATTGATACAAAAATCTTAAAGTTCATAGTTTAGATTGACACGAACCTCAAGTTATTTTTCCAATCTAAAGTGAGAAACAAGAATGGGTAACTTCTTTTTAATTAAGAAGATATGACTTAGTCACTAAGTTGAGTCATACATAATTTAGTTATACAATGGATAAAACTATAGTAAAAATATTAGTAATTAATGATTAGCACAAAGTGAATTAAATTTTTAGAAAATATTTGGGGTTATTATTTATCAAATCCAAAAGTTTAGAAATAGTACAAACTTAGACCCACCCCAATTATTCACCTACCATAATTTTAATAATTTAACTTTTGTCAAATTATTTCTATAAGATCTAAAATTATATATTAATCAAGTTAACATTATTATCATTAACCAAAATTTAGTAAAAGACATATTACTTTTATATGATTACAAGGAATAATCATTCAATACAACACAAAGTGTTATAGTGATTATTCAAATTGATCCTCTAGTTCTATTTACACTAAATTTTCCTTCATTTCTTATGAAGAAAAAATTGAAAAGAAATCATTAATTTAAATAGCTGTGTATTATCACATATTGTTCATTATGTGTGGAAGCAGACTCAAAATCTTTTATTAGTAAATTAGTTTTATCATTTATAATATTGCTAAAGATAATTTTTCAATCATTTACTATAAAAAAAAGATCTAAAAAAATGGTAAACTTAATGTTGAAAAAAAAATGTTGATTATTGTTGTGTCGTGTCGAACCACTACTTTGAAAGTAAAATTTGACGTGATCTCGGTGCTAAATCGCATTTGTCAGTTGCTCTCTAAGATTAACAGAATATCTCAACTCAAGTATGCACTTGAGAGAGTAAGGAATGGAATAAATAAAAAATTGTTCAAAGAAAGAATCGAAGTTTTGAAAAGAAGAAGATCTACTGCACCAAAAGTCATGGAGCCAATCAACAAGTTAGGTTCTTTTATGATTAATTTTCTTTTCAAATAAATATCTAAAAAGAATAATGGTTATAGATCTAAAATTTTAATAACGGTTGACATGTTTTATTAAAACATAACATTATTAACATAATTAAAATGGTTACAATATTTGTAACCATCAAAACAGTAATAACAGTCAGTTCTCAACATTTTTGATACCTAACTCATTTTTTTTTAATTAAGATAAGTTTTAGGATTGAATTCATCCTATTGAAGCTTAGTTGTCCGTTTTAATAGTAAGTTTTGATTTTGATTATATTAAAATAATGTTGTCTCTTTTTCTTAGAAAAAGAAGAAAAAGAAAATTATAAAATAAGGGATTCAAGCGTCTGACCTCTTAATCCTCTAATATATATAGATTTGAATGTCGGTCGAACTATTTTCTTATTGACTAATCTTATATATATTATATAACAAGAATTTAAAGAAATCAAGAAATTTGAATCATTCATTTTCTAATCAACAGTTTTTAGGTCGATTGAGTTATGTGTTCATATGAGCTATTAATATCATTTTTTTTTAACATTATTGTTTTATTAATCAAGTTATTTCCCAATCTATTATTTGATTTTTAGGAAGGTATTTGATTTATCCTTTATTTAATCTCAATTATTAATTTTATAAACATGAAAAATTGAAATTGTATAATCCTAAAAACGTATAGGAAGATAACTTAAGTTCACCACAAAAGGACATTCCATTTAATGAAAACAAAAAAGGGTAAAAATTAGAAATTTGCAACTTTATGAAATTGACACCTTGCATAAAGTATTCTTCTTTTACCTTAGTATTACTCCACTTATATGTTGGTAATACCTTCTAGGTTAAGCACTTTTTTAATCTATATTTCTTTTAATAAAAGTATGTATATGAATCTTATGTCAAAAGAAAAAAAAACCTTAAAAACAATAGTGATATTAAAATTGTTAAAATCACGTATTTTAGATTTAAAATTGTTTTAATTAAACCGTTATTTTGCTCAAATTTGATGTTTAGGGTCGGTTTTGAGTGACTTACAAAAAAAATGTCTTTAGAAACTTTATTTTCACTTAAATACTTTTAAGACAAACACACTTGATTCTACCGATTTTTCTCACAGTGTTTTTATATACATGTTTGTTCGTTTTGTATGATAAAAGTGTTTTCTTACTAATGACAAGTTAATGCATGTAAAGTAAATTTTCAGCTTTGATGGTGGCTGCTGGAGATTTGTCGATAAAATCATCAAAAGTGATGGTCAGAGATGGCCATTGACGGTTGCTGGAGAGATATTGTGGTTTTCTCGTACCGTTAAAGGGGAGAGATTAATTAACCACTAAAACCATTAAACATTCAAAAATTATTTGTTCTAAAAGTTGTTCGAGACTGTGATTAGAGTTTTTCTCATATAAAAGGGGAGAGGTTAATTAACCATTAATTATTCAAAATTCTTTTTCCTAAAAGTTGGTTTTGAGTGTTCAATCTAAACCTACTTATTTTTTCAAACATCCATTTTGGATGATCTTTTAAAAAAAAATTCTGAACAACTTATTTTTTAAACCAATCACTTTGAAAAGTCATTCCATTACATACATTTAATTTACCTTTTAAATGTAATTTTCATGTTACGAAGGGTTCGTTTGGATTGAATTAAAAAAAAAATGTTTTCCAAATAATACATATCCTTTTAAACACTTTTTTGAAAATGAGTTTAAAATTTAGACACTTAATGTTTGGTTAGACTTTTTTTATAAGTGTTTATAAGTGAATTTGGTTTTTAAAGATTTCTCCAAAATATATTATTTTATAAATGAATTTTAGAAAAATGCATTATTTTAATTTGCCAAACACTACCATTTTTTTCAAAATAGTTTTTTGGCAAAATTAAACACTTTATAATCTAAACCAAACACACCCTAAAATTGATTTTCAACAATTAAAAAAATCGCTAATGATTTTGAAAATATCAAAAGTTGACTTTTAACCGTCATGTGAAACACGTTCAAATATTAAAAGTGTCCATTTCAACCCTCAAACTTTTAAAAGTATCAAATAAATTGTTAAGCAAATTTGATTTTTTAATTAATAGTTTAATGACAATCATGCCATATAGTGATCACTCCTTGTAGGAAATAGAAAATATTTATAAGGCTTAAGGGCTTCCAAATTTAGATAACTAGCTAAAAGAATAAAAATAATTTTCTTAAATAAAATTGAGCATATTCGATAGCATAGGGTTCAAACAACTTCTATAGTTTTTCTCCCCCAAAAAAATATGAAAATTTATTCTGAATGAAAAATTAGTGAAAAATATTCATAAGATGTATACAAAATATTTAGAATCTATTCGTGTTTATTATTGGTGATATCTAAAATTTTGCTATATTTTGTAAATATTTTAGTTAGTTATGTTATATTTGAAAATGACCAAAGAAAATAGGAAAGATGGGATATTCGCCGATAAGGATCAAATTGAAAAGAAAATTTTAAACTATACTTTTGGCTTTGAATAATGATAATAGTTATAGTTTTTCAGTACACGTGTGTGTTTTATTGAAATTTGTATGGACTTTTTTAAATATAATATAACAAAATTTTAAATTCTATCATTGATAACATCGATAAATTTGTATCATCATCTATCAATACATTTATAGATTTATTCTATTAACGTCAGTGGTAGAATATGAATCTTTATTATATTTTTTTTTAATATTTTCGACAGTTTTGTCATCTTTTTATTTAAATTTTGAGGAAAATGAAGAAATCAACACTTTTGTCCGCAATGTGTGTATAGGTGACTCGGTGAGATTTTGAAATTAATTGTAAATACTTCAAATTGACTTTATCATATATATGATTGTTGTTTTGTCATATATAGAAGAAAAAAATGAAACTAGTTACAAAATATTGCAAAAAAATGAGTCTTTTAAAAAATAGAACAAACCGAAAAAATATTTACACCGTGTAGAATAATTTCGAAAACGAAAAAAAGCTCATAGGCCTACAATGAAAATTTTCAAAATTGTCTTGTGATTAATTGGCATCCAACACGTAATATATTTGGAACATGATAGTTTAGATTTGGTTATTCTTTCCTATATTATCATTTAGATTTTGGTAGCCAAACGATTTTTTTCAAGATTTTTTTGTACGTCATCGTTTAGATTTAACACATGATCGTTTAAATTGGGGTAGTCAAATATCAATGATTTTTTCAAGATTTTTTGACACGATCGTTTAGATTTTTTAGATCGTTTGTGTTTGAAACACGATCATTTACATTTAGCAATCCAATATCTCAACGATTTTTTCACAATCTCTTATATTTGACATGCGATTTTGAACCAAATAACAACTTGAAAAAAATATTAAAAAATTATCGAATAAAGAAAAAGACGATAGAAAGGAAGAGGAAAAAATAACAAAAGAAGAGAAAATGATGATGAGAATGAAAAGAAAAAATGCATAAAAAAATATATGAAAATGAATGACAAATGAAAATATTTAAAAAATTACAAAAGAAGAGAAAAAAACGATGAGAAGAAAAAATATTGCGAAGAGGAAAAGAACAAAAAGATTGCAGAAGAGAAAGAAGAAAAACGATAATAAGAAAGGGCAAATTTGAAATATTTAAAAAAAAAACGATAAATTACATGCACTTTTTTAATTTGTGAATGGGCCGTAAATATTTTGCCCGTTTATTTTATTTATAAAAGTTAACAA
>CM046894.1:14286337-14340613 GCA_025688845.1 Cucumis hystrix
AAAAAAAAAACGATAAATTACATGCACTTTTTTAATTTGTGAACGGGCCGTAAATATTTTGCCCGTTTATTTTATTTATAAAAGTTAACAAAAAAAAAAAAAAAAAACTTAAATGAACTATAGAAGTTTCGATAGATTTTGCTATATTTTGTAAATAATTTCAATATTTTGATAATTTTTAACATGTGTCTTTATTATTATTATTATTGGTCACTTGTTGTATCTAAAAAATTAAGTCCGTTCATTACTCAAATACTTAGGAGCCGTTTGGGGGAAGGGTTATCAGTATTGGGTTAGGGTTATGGTAACCCAACCCTTGTTTGGGAGAAGGGTTATCATAACCCTTGTTTTAGGTTTATCATAACCTCTCTTCCTTCTCTTTCTTCTTTCTCAACCCCTCTTCCATCTCTTTCTTCTCTCAATCCATCTTCAACTCCCCATAAACCTACCCTTTCAACTCCTCATAATCCTATATTTTCAACTTTCATAATTTTATTATTTCATTTTTTTTAAAAAAAATTACTATTTTATTTATCAAACTTCATTTGCTTTTAATTAATTTAATAATCTTAAAAGAATATTATTTTTAATTTATTTTATTTACGAAATTAATTTTAATTAAATATTAATTATGATTAAGCATTTAGCCCTCGTATTAAACTTCTTTTTTTTTTTAACTTTATTATTTCATGTCTTTTATTCGTTTTTCACCTTTCAAATATTTATCTAAACTATTTCTGATAAATTTAAGTTAAATAAATTTCTAAAAAATGAATTTTATTAAATTTATAAAAAATCAAATCAGACGATTTAATATTAAATTAATAACTTTTGAATCCTTAAATAACCTAAAAAATGTATAAGAAATTTTTGTTTTTTTTTAAAGTATTTAAACTTTAAATGTATAAGAATTTTCTTTTAAAAAAATCAATTTAATGGCGAAATTTGATTTAAGATTCATTTGAATTAAATTTTGAATCTAAATTTTTTACCAAATTATTGTCCTACTTTTCAAAATGTACTTTTTTTTTTCTCTCTTTCTTCTTCCTTATTTTTATATCTTTCATTGATTCATTATAATTTTTTTTATCATTTTTTGTTGCTCCTTGGAACTACAATCCTCTAATTTAAAAAGACAAAAAAAAAAAAAAAAAAGTTTAGGTAAGAAGAAAACTAAGATTGTTTTTTTAAAAGAAAAATATTAATTTATTCAACTATAACGATTACTTAAAAAAAAGGTTGAAAATTTCATGTCGTATTTAAAGAAATTAAGGCAAATTATTTTGTGAAACTAGGACGATTTGGTAAATTAAATATACAAAAATTGTGTATTGGAGTTAGAATATGAATTTTTTTAAAAGAAATTAATAATTTATTTGTACGTAACAATTACGTCAAAAAGTTAAATTGA
Source organism: Cucumis hystrix (assembly GCA_025688845.1). Classification (NCBI taxonomy): domain Eukaryota; kingdom Viridiplantae; phylum Streptophyta; class Magnoliopsida; order Cucurbitales; family Cucurbitaceae; genus Cucumis; species Cucumis hystrix. The sequence goes on from CM046894.1 coordinate 14,287,749, forward strand.
CGTCGTATTTAAAAAATGACTGAAAAATATTTTACGAAAATAGGACATTTCGAAAAATTAATTATATGAAATTTATGTATTGGATTTAGAATACAAATTTATTTAAAAAATCAATAAATTATTCGCATGTAACGATTACGTAAAAAAATGTTGGAAATAGACGCACATTTAAATAAACTACTGAAAATTATTTTAAGAAAATATGATAATTTGGTAAATTAAATATACAAAATTTATGTTGGATTTAGAATACGAATTAAAAAAAAATGTATAAGAAAATAAATTTCATAACACTACCTACATAACCCTTCCCTCAAACACAACTTATCATAACCACCCCATAACCCTTCATACATAACCTTTCCTCCAAACACATTTTATTATAATCACCTCATAACTCTTCCTACATAACTTTTACCCTAAACACATACTATCATAACACTAGTTTTATCATAACACTAACCCTCCATAACCCAACCCTTTCCCCAAACACACCCTTAGAGTTCATCTCCATCTCCCACCATTTTTGTGGAGCTCAACCCAATAAAAGAGGAAAAATTAAAAAGTAATAAATAGATTGCCTAGAGATGAACACAACTTAAAATACACATATATATTTTTTAATATTATTCATAAATCGTTTTTTTTTTTGGAAGATGCTAAAATACAAGAGTGGAGTATACATATCTTTTCACCTTGCCAAAAGCCTAGGGCTTTTTGAGTACTCAACCAATAAATCTCTAGGGCTTAAGTTATATGTTTTTATTTCCAACTACTATTACAAGCCATGACACATAAAAATATCATATTTTATGAGTCAAATATGCTAAGATTCCAAGAACAATAACATTATCTTGTCCATGATTTGAACATTAAATACCTCTTATCTATTGCAAAAATAAAAAATATCTCAATTGTGTGAAATAGTTACAAATTTTTAAAAATTTAATAAAAAAAGTTGATAAAGTAGATAACCTAGTCATTCATGAATTGACCATCCTTTTGTATAAAACAAAATAAAATAATGTGACATAGTTAAATATATATATATATTCTTACAATTTACAAAAATATTTTTGTAGCTATAATCATTTTTTTATTTATTGAAAATGTATATATTTGGAATAACATAGAAGATGCATTTGTAGTAAAAATACAAAACAACATTAGAATGATGGAACTATTACTAAAGGATTATTCCAAGATGAGTACTTTTGCCAAAGGCACTTTTCCACCCTTTTTAAAAGTCTATCTCAAACTTATCCTTAGTATGTGGAACACCATGGTTAACACAACCATTGTATTATTAGTAAAAAAAAAATATGGACGTTCAAAGTGAGCTTGACAATAATTGATATGTACGAAATTCTAATCTTATAAGGAAAATTAATGGTAAAAAATAACAAATTTGACAAAATATTTACAGCATATAACAATTTTTTTAGGTTTTATCAATAATAGATATTGATAGACACTGATATGCTTCTATCAGTGATGTTGATAGATAATGATAGAAGTCTATTAATTTATATCACTGATAAAATCCAAATTTTTAATATAGCTTGTAAATATTTTAATTTATTTTGCTATTTTTAAAAATGTTTTCTCATAAATCCCACTTTTATTGCTAAGAAAAAAAAACCTTTTTCGGTGAAAGAAAACTTTGTTAGTCAAAATGTTATGTATTTAGTTATTAAATTTTAAGTTTGATTTCAATAAGTCACTATATTTTAACATATTATGATCGAAGTTTGAGTTTTTTAATTTTCAATTTTATCCTCAATTCAATATCGTTTTTTCATTAAATACTTGTTTTTTAATAATTAAACTCATTAAAAGTAATTATGATTTTAATTTTTTTTAAATAACGATGAAAATTAGTGAAACTTAAATCATTATAATCGTTTAATTTTTTAAAATTAATTAATAGACATTAGTTCTATAAATTAAAAAAAGTGAGTATTTAGCTTAACAAAAAGTGATTAATTAAATTTAAAATGTAAATATTGAAACCTATGAACCAACTTGAAACAAAACTAAAATCTCAAGAATAAAATTGTTACACATATTTTGAAACCTAAGGACTAACATGAAATGAATACAGACCAAATAGTAAATATAGACAAAACTTGGGACTAAAATGAAAATTTTAAAAACAAAATAAAAAGAAAAAGAAGTAAAGAATAGCAAGGGAAATTAATTATTGGGGTTGAAAGCATTACCATCCCAACATTAGACGTCTCCACAAAGAATGCAACATTTGTCAAAATCGCTTCTTCGAATTTGCTTTTGACTATTGTATTTATTGTGTTTTGTGTTTTGTGTGCATCAAATCTTAATTTTTAAATGTGGTTGCCAAGGGACACACTTGGAGAAATCATTTCTAGTACCTTGATTGCGAATCTATTATATTATTATTATTCCTATTGTTTTTTTGTGTGCATATATTATTTGCATGTGCTACATTTTCCAATATCAGTGATCATCATCATCTCTATCATTAATTGTGTTCACGATATTTTATATTTTTCAAAAAATATGAGGAACCACTCAATTTCTGCTTTTATTATTTGATAATCATTTTTTTTTGTAACAACCTCAAGTATAACAATTTAATTTAAAATATTCACTAATACTTTTTTAAAAATTATAGATATAACAAAATTTACGAAAGTCTATCATCCTTTTTGTTATATTTTTAATTTTTTAAAATGTTGTTAATATACTTAATTAATATTTTTAAGGGCGTGTTTGAAGTAAGGAGTGGTTATTATAGTCAACCTCAATTATTATAGTTTTGATTAGAATAGATTTTGTTTAGGTGTAGATTATTTTAGTTTGGTTTATAATAGTATGTGTGTGGTGGATAGACTATTTTAGTTTGGAATAGTAAATAAAAAAAAAAAAAAAGAATGACAAATAGTAAAACTATAATAAATGTTGTAGCAATTTGGGAATTTGAAATAATGTCTACTGTAGCTAATTAAATTTAGATATTATCGTAGCAAGGCTTGATTATTAAAGTGCTATATAATCTGTCCCAAACGACCCAAAAATTACTACTAGTTAAAATTATCCTTATTTTTTCTTTCTTTTTTCTAGAGTTTAGAATTGTCCAACACTTGTTTTAATCTAGGTTAAGATAATAGTTTATTATTGGTAACTTTAATGTTTGAGTTTCATTTTTCGTATTTTCAATAAATTTTAAATTTAGTTTCCACGGTTGGTTTAAAAAAAAAAATTTTTAGTATTTTTACTATAATTTTGAAAATATATTTCTATTTTATGTTTCCTTGTAAATTATCATGATTATTTAATCAATTTATGTAAAAACTAATTTCAAGGGATTAAATTTATGATTAAGTGAAAATACAGACGCTAAAATTGGACAAACTTCAAAATACATGAATCAAAATGATACTTTAAGAGTTTTTTTTTTTGAATTTTTAGGTTAAATAAACTAAATGATTTTTAATCTTTCTAACGGTTTTTAAAAATAATTAAACAAAGGAGAATTCAAACCACCAACCTTTTAATCACTAACACATATTATTGCATATTAGTTTAGTTTTACTATATACCAATCTTTTAAGAAATAATTGCAAACATAGCAATTAGATTCAAAGTATTAACATCTATAACAAAATTCGTCAAAGTATATCACTTATAGATCATACTGCAAATATCGGTTCATCACTTTTAGACCACTAAAAGAGTTTATCAACTATAAAAGTCTATCACCAGTAAGTTTTTTAATATCTACAATTTTGATTTATTTTTCAAAGATTAATTTTGATTCAGTGCTTAAATGAACAAAACCCAAAAAGAAAGTCAATTATGTGAAGTAAAAGGATGAAAGATGAGTGGTAGGTGGGTGATGACATATGCACGCATTTTTTTCTTCTTAAAAGTTAGAACCAAAGAGGCAAAGCCAGCTGCCCTATGCATAGCATTACTAAGGTTTAAATTGAAATAAAGAAAAAGCCAATTCCATGACTTGTAAAGCTTTGAAAATGACCTAAACACACCTCTTTTATTTCCTTTAACAAAATTTATTTTACCATTTATGGAATCTCTCTCAAATTAGTCTACCCAGTGTTTTTGGTTCAAGTTTCATTTAGGATTCTTAATTATATTTTAGGTCTTTTCTCATTTAATAAAGCTTAAAACAAAATGCTTTTGGTATATGACTTTTTACTAATGTAATATTTCATAACTAACAGTTTGTTTGGTAACTTATTCATCTTTTATTTTAAGTTTTTTAAATAGTGGATGCGTTTGATAATTAATTCATCATTTTGATTTTAAGACAATATTTTTTAGAAGAACTATAAAGTAGAACCGAAAATAAAAAAAAAAATATTTTTTGTTGGTAATAAACAAAAGTTCAAAAATAGAATTTAATAAAAACAAAAAAATTACCAATCGAGACCTTAGTCAATTTTGTTCATATGTTGAACTTTTTTATAAGAATGAATTGTCAAATCTTGTAATGTAGTTTATAAGTAAAATTGATTCTTCATCCGATTATCGATCTACATGTGTAAGAAATTTTATTAAATCATTCTAATATTTTATACGATAGGAACTAAATTATTACAAATTGTAGAGTACATACGACCAAATTATTCCTTGTTTAAATGAAGAACTAAATTATTACGAATCATAAAATGAAATCTTTATTATCAGTTTGAAGTTAGTTTCCATAGAACTTTATAAAATAAGAGTAATTATCATTCTCTAGGAATACAACGTTGTGTGTATTTATTGCCTCCTAAAATTTACAAAGAAGAGACCAAGAAGATTTTTTTTCTTTTCTAAAGAACTTAATATTAATAATAATATTAGAAACTAACTTTGAAGATTTATTACAACTACACGACACTAATTCTGAAGATCTGAAAATACAAATTCCAAACCATAAGACGAAGTATAAGACTAAAGTCTAATATTTTAACCTATGAATTTTCTAATATGCAAAAAAAGTTATTGTAAATGCCAAAATCAAGATATTGGATAGAATATAAAATTTTACTATATTTTATAAATATTTTGGTTTATTTTATTGTATTTAAAAAAGTTTCATGAATAAATTTAATTAATCTATATTTTTGTAATTAATAATCAAATGACTGTTTGGGACAAAGATTATCTAAAACTATAATAATCATTTCTTGTTATAGTTATAAATACTATTTAAAAGTTTTCAATTAGCTACTGTAAATACTATTTTAAAATTTTTTAAAATATCGTAAATTTTGGTGTGGAATTCAAGGGTGTAGAAAATTCATTGCAAGACTTAGGGTTTGTATAGAAAGTTCCTCAATTGACTTAAGAGGGGAATGGGATAAGAACCATTTTTTTTTCCTTTTTGCTTATTTGTTCGTTTTCTTTTTTGGATTTTGGAGATATTACTCAATCTCCAAAATTATATATGTTATAAAATAAATATTTTATTAATAATTCCATGCATAATATAAAAATATATATTATTTATACAGAACCAATAATTGTATCCCCATTAATAAAAAAACAATGGTCTAGATATTAATATAGAAGTTATATGTTTTATATAACAAAATATTGGCCAGATTTAGAAGATATATATTCCAAAATTATGAGAAAAAAAGTTATATTATTCCAAAAAATTCATAAGGTGACAAATTGATTTTTTTTTTTCTTTCCCTCTTTCTTAAATAAAAATAAAAATGTATGGTAAGAAGTTAAAGTTTTATTGTAAATTTGTAAAGCAACAAAACTAGATTTGTGTATGTTTGAAAGAAAAATAAAGAAATGAATAAAAGGGTAGGTTTGTGTATTTTCCAATGTAGCATGCATGAAGGGAATTTTAGAAAAACGCCTTGTGTTCGTGGAAGCATGTGCTTATATTGTGGCATGAACAATTCATTAACTATTGAACCAAATTCCAAATATATATATATTGTAAATAACAAAAAGGTTAAAAATATGTATAAAATATAGCAAAATTTATCATGATTACAAAATATAGCAAAATTTCTCTTCAGGACACACACGTATGCACATGTATATGTGTATATATATATTACACATTTATAGTGTTTATCGTTGATAAAATCTGAAATTTATTATATTTTGTAAATATTTTGATCTACGAAGTTATATTTGAAAATTTTCCAAAGAAATAACAAGAAAAAAACTTAGTTTATAGGTTTTGAAAGGTTACAATTATTTTACTATTGATTTTGAGCTATTTCGACGTGGATAGATTTATACTTTTGAGTTTGATTTTTTTTACTAAATAATCACTTTTTAAGTATATTATTAATGTCTCTGAATTGATTTAAAACAACTCTAATTAATTAATTTTCATTATCTTTTATTGCTATTAAAATTAAATTTTCATTTTATAATTCATTAAAATTAATTATATACATTAGCATTAAAGATGAAAAGGAATTATTTAATAAAAAAATAAAGTTAAAAATGTAAATCTTGAAATAATCTAAAAGCCAAATTAAAACAATTCTCAAATCTTGATGATAAAAATAATATTTTAAAATTTATAGACTAGAAAGACATTAAACCTCAAACTTTAAGCATTAGTATAACATTTCAAAACATAAGAACATATAGAAAATAAACTAATTAAAATCAAGATTAGAAAAAATCGATATGAGAGAAGTATTATACTCGTTTTTCTTAAATAACTAATCTATTGTTAAAATACTATTTTGAACTATATACTTTGAATGTTGTTTAATTTTAGTTCATATGTTCTTGAGAAATCTTAATTTTATTAAACACTACTACTTGTTTATTGTTGTTGTTTTTTTTTTTTTAAATATTGTTGTTTATTAGCATTTACACTTTAAATTTTGAAAAGAAAATTTGTAAAAAATAGAAAATTTCATAAAATATTTATACTTCATAGAAAAATGAAATATAATAAATTTAAATTTTTTCTTTTAATGATTTTATTATATGAGGAGTAAATATTTTTTTCTCTATTTTATTTTTAAAAACTCCTTTTGAAAAGTATTCACATATTATTTGTAAACATTATTATTATTATTTAGCTAATTTCAATAAAAGATAATTATGAAAAATTAAATTAAAAGTTTATTGACTAAAATCAAATATATAATAAAATTTAAATCAAATAGTATAAAATTCAAAGGATAAATATTTAAAAATTATTATAAATAAAAAACGGTGGAACATATTTACAAAATATAATATAACAAAATTTTAAATTTTATGAATAATAGACACAAACAAATACACATACACATAGATCAAGCAGTCTCTATTAGTAGCATATAAAATTTAGTATATTTTAGTTCATTTTATTACAAATATTTAAATGAGGATAGATATAAGGAAAATTTGAAAATACTAATTAATTAAACTATTTAAGTACAAAGGGAATGACACATGACCAAAACTACTTTGGAATCAATAATCATTTACAAATAGCCAGATCAAGCATGTTTTAATTTCCCCCCTTCTGATTAACAATATTAATTAAACACATTCAATTTTTTAAATTTAGTAATAATAATAAGATAAACATTATTTCTAAACATTCAAATCATCACAATAAATAATAGATTTTAAAAAGTCAATAGAGACTTCCTAGGGAAGGACCTGCTTCTTTGTAAATCCCAAACTATTATTTATTTGTTTTTTTTGCAAAGGAGTTCATACCCAACTTCATTACAACCCTTTATTTATTTACAAATTGATTTCTCTATAGATTGAATTTCCCAAAGTGTATAAACAATTTTAATTCAAGTATATAAAATATTTTGTTAGTGGGATTTTTTTTCTTCTATTACTATAATAAGTAATTTTTTTAAATGAGGATGAAAATTTATTTAACAAACGTGAAATTTTGTTATATTTGTAAACAATCTAATTCATTCCACTGTATTTGAGAATATCCCATAGTTTGACAACTTAAAAGTATAAATTTAAGATTAAAAATATAATGTTAGTCCTTATATTTATATATTAGTATTTATTTTTTGCTAAAATTTGTTGGATATTATTACAATGATGTGAAAAGAAAGTGAAACTATCAAATTTGATAAAAGTATTCAATAGAATTTAGGGAACATTATCATATTGGTCTCCTAGTTTTAAAGAATATTTGTGATTTGATACTTTTTTAAGTTCTCTGAGTTTTTTTTAATAATATTTGCATTTAATCCATAAATCTTTAAATATTCACTTTCGATTTTTAAAAATAGGTTTAAAGGGTCATTCTAGTAATTTTCTATTATTTTAAATTAAAAAATTAATTCATAAAAAAATACATCCTCTCTGTAAATTATTTTAAACTTATTTTTGCAATTCAAAATCTCATATAATTATCTAAACTAATAATTAAAAGAAATAAACAAATTATTGTCAATAGAAAAAATGGTGAGAACATTCCCAAAATAAATATAACAAAATTTCATATTTTAACAATTATAGAAACTGATAAACTTATATTAGTGTCTATCATTAATAGAACCTAAAATTTTGTTATATTATATAAATAATTCAGTTTATTTTATTATATTTAAAAATGTAAAAAAAAAAAAAAAAACTTCACAAACCATATTCTTAAAAACTTGAAAAAAATAAAAAAAAAAATATATTGAAAACTCAAGTAACAAATGTACCTATTCTAAAAAAAACTCATAAATACAAACACCCGGGAATTTAGTATAGGTCCAGGGACTTGAGCCCCCTCAACTTTATTGTCTTTATATAATATGTATAAAAAAAAAACTAATTAATGTTTAATATTTGTAGGCAGTTTAGTGGTAACTATGTTTGTCAGCTCCCCTCCAACCAGAGTTTAAGTTTTAGTTGTGTAGTTTTTTTTACAGATTTTTATTTTTTCTCTAAATCCAAAGTTGCTATAAACGTTAGAGTCTCATAAGAAAACAAACCAACGAATAATGAATTCCGTTTCAAGAGAAGAATCAATGTTTTAACTAACAACAACAAAACAAATGTCAACGTATTCATAATGGAAACTACGATCAAAGATTACTTTATGAGTATCAACCATTCTACTTTATTTTTTAACTCGAGAATTGAAAAGGTATTTTTTTTTTCTTTTGTGAAATTTTATTTTTTTGACATTTATGTAAAAGTGGGACCCTTCTCTACACTTTTATTTCCATCCATATTTAAATCTTTGGTTGGGCAATTTTGGGCGGTAGGGGAAAGAAAGAAATAGAAAATACTAATAAATGAGAGGGAGCCAACTGCAGTATTAAAACAAAAGGTGGAATTTGGAGTTTGGTTATTTAATGATTTTAATTTTAGGACACTCCATTTCAATGCCCTTTTTGTCCAACCATTTCTTTCAATCCCATTCATGTCTAACATATCGTAGTGTTGTAAAATAACTCGTTTTTTAAGAGCAAAAACTATGCTAATCGCAAGAAGTTAATTGCTCTCCAAGATATTTAATAGAATAATCCATCAACTCTAATGTGCACTCGTTGGAGAATGGAATAGAATGTAAATAGTTAAGAAAATAGTATAGATTAAAAAACAGATAGGAAAGAATGAGAAGAGCTTTTGTTTATGTCTTTTTCAAAATCAAACAACAAGCTTAAGAAGAAGGGAAAATCAATCTCAATAATTAGTTTCAAACCCACAAAATAAGTACAAAATGTTTTGATATCCTTGAGCTCTCTTACTTGAGTTATGTATCTATTCCCTCAAACTTAACCTTCTCCTTTTGGGCCTAGGCCCAAAGTGATCCCCAACATCTATTTAGTCCTTTTTTCAAGAACAACGTTAAAGAATTAATTGCATGCATAAGATTTTAGTTTTAATTGCAAATAATACAGTTGAGTTTATTTAGTCATTAGGACCTTTACTGGAATGTTGGCACTTAATCTACTAATTTGACTAATTAACCACGGCAAAAGTTCAAGTCAAGCATAGATGAATTGGTTTATGTGTGTACTATTGATCAAGAGGTTTGAGATTCAAATTTTTAATTTTAACTTAAAAAAGAAAGAAAGACAATAAAAACACAATATGACATTAGAGATTGGACTATAGAATGCATTCTTGAACCTTTTTCTGGAAGTAATAATTTAGTCCTTAATAAAGTATAATTATATCACATTACATTGATTATGGACAATTTGTACCAAAAATTATAACATATTCAACTTCGAAATTATCGTAAAACAATATAGTTGATAGCTAGATATACAATATGTTGGTTATTATAATCAAATAAGTAAAACACATATGATGCCATATACAATAAATTGATCCAATCCAAAAGAATTATATTAATCTAAGTGTTCTATAGTGGTTCTAAGCTATTCAAACAATCTCTCGAAACAATAGAAAAACAAGAATAATTATCTTAGAGATATTTTTATATAGTGAGGTTTACTTACATTTGGAATGAGAAAGAAATATACAAGAATTCTCTTTCTTAAAATAAAACGAGTAATATTTTTAAAATAATTATTTAAAAGAGATTTCATACTATATAAGTTTTTTTGAACTCTATTATGTGCTATGATTTCATACATTTGGAATGAGATTTCATACTATGAGCTTCTCAGGGTTCGTTTGATAAGTTTTATGTTTCTTATTTCTTGAAAAAAGAAACATAATCTTGGTTTGATAATTTTTTTTGTGTTATTTTTTTTAACTATTTGTTTTTTTTAGTTTAAATATAATTTATTTATTTAAAAAATAAAAATATATAGAATTCATAAAAATATGAAAACAATTAATTATAAAATATTAACATTATCAAATATACATAAATTCCGTTGCAAAATAAATAACTGTAATACAATAATTTTTATTAATCATATGCTGTTAAAATTTAATTTGAAATATTATTTTTCATAAATGATGTCGATTCAAATTCAACTCAATTATATTATTATGTAAATGTCGTGGTTGTAAGATATTAAAGATAACAAAAATGATTATTTTAATAGAAAAAGGGACATTTTTAAAAATAGCAAAATAAATTAAAATATTTACCAGCTATAACAAAATTTTGGATTCTATCACTGATAGTTTTCTATCACTATAGCATATCAATTACTATCAGTGATAGAATTTGCTATAAGTTGTAGATGTTGTAAAATCTACTATTTTTAAAAATTCACCTAAACGAAAATTATTCAATGTAAAATTACAACTAATTTAGATGATATTAAAAATAATAAATTTAAATTTAAAACAACATATAAATATGCATACTACAAAATTTAAAATTTAAAATTTAAAATATCATATAAACAGGTATATTAAAATTTGAAATTTGAAATTTGAAATATTAAATTTAGAAAATGTTTGAATAAATATATTGACAATTTAAATTTGGAAAATCAAAATTTAAATATTGAACAATTTAAAATTCAAATTAAAATGTATATTGCTAAATAGAAAAGAAATTTTAAAATTTGATCTAAAATTTGAAAATCAAATAAAATGTTAATCTAAATATTGAAAATTTAAGATTAAAAAAATAAGTTAACATATAATTATAAAAAATTAAGAGAAGAAAAAAAATAAAAAATATTATACATATATATGAAAGATCAATAAAAAAAAGGAAAAAAAAAAGAGATATTAATCATATAAATATGAAAAATTAATAAAGATGAAAAAAAATAGAAAAAGAAAGATATTAAAAGAATAATCAAAGTTAAAATCTTCCCACCAATAAGCCACCTAGAGATTTTCCTTATTTTCCCTATGTTTGTCAAATTCTTAGCAAAGCGTTTCTTAAAATTTGGAAACGAGAAACATAAATTGTTATTGAACATGTTTGTTTTTTAAAAAAGTGAGAAACAAGAATAGAAACAGTGAGAAACCGAAATAGAAACGTGATCAAATGGACTCAAAAACAGAAACAATGAGAAACAGAAACGTTATCAAATGGACTCTCAATAATCAATATTTTTAATTCACTTTTCACTTTTCTTTACATTTAACACAATCGATTGAACTTCACCAAGCATCTCTTCTTTTTGTTTTTCGCCATTTTCCCCCTCTTTTACTGGCTAGGTTATAAATTTGTTTAATCTATTTTTCTTTCATGTCAATGTATTTTGAGGTTTGTTTGAGGGGTAATTGTTGTTTTGGAGTGAATGTATCTATTGTATGTTATCAATTCATCATTTCTTTATTCATGTTAAAGGATTTGTCAATAGTGTGTTTATTTAAGGGTTCAAGTTTACCTAATTCAATTGTTTGTAATTCATATAACTACGAGGGACTTATGAGAATATGTAGATTTATAATTATATATATGTTTAAAAGAAAATATTTGCACAGTCAAAGTAAGGGGAGGTAAAACTCAATTTGAAGAAGATAATTTCGAGCCATAGTTTGAGCTGAAACAAGAGAAAGAGTTAGACAGAGGGTGAGGGAAAAGGACATGATCATAACCTAATGCAAGTTTTAGACTAAGATAACAAATGTGAGATAAATTGGATGTCGAGTTTAAACTTCGAAAACAATTATTTGCTTCTACACAATTGCAAGTAAACTACAACGGTCGTCTCAAAATAATACAACAATTAATCATATGTGATAGAACTGCAATATTAAACTACTCATATGTGACATAATTTTTGGATACTTCTTCTCAACTCAAGATCAAAATAACGAAAAGATATGTAACTCTTCAATTTGAAGTAGGATGATACAAATGAAAAAGTAAATTGTTATTTATAGGCTAGAAACTTAGTAGCTCTTTAAAATAAAAATCAAATCAAAAAAATATAAAATTAAACACTTGTCAAATTTAACTCAATTTGAGTTGCTACTTGACAAAAAAAAAAAGAAAAAAAAAGAAAAGAAAAAAGAACAACTAGTTCAAATTGGAAAAAAGTACAAATTTAACTTTCATATATGTTTAATTTGTACATGAAACACCACCTACATGATCTAAATGAAGGTTTCAATTCAATTTGGTGTTTCTAATCAATTTGAATTAATGTTTACAAATATTTTACTTTCTTTCATTATAAATATCCAACAAGAGATGGATAGAACATAAGTATTAGAATAGAAGAAACGAATGCCCATGTATACTTAAATCAGAAGTATTGGACGTGCTAAATTGAGGGGAGGGGAGACACTCGGGCTCTCGCTGTTGGTTCTTGTTCTTGGCTCCCCATCGTTTGTACTCTCTTCTTTTTAGTTCTTGTTTTTGGCTCCCCATAGTTTGTACTCTCTATCCGTTTTTATTGTTGCTTTAGTTTTGACACCTTATTTTTCCTCTCACCTGAATTATTAGGTACCTCAATTTACTTTAGCTCTCAATTAGGGTTTTGGAATTGTCCATCAAACATAAACTAGGAAGCCTAAACCAATGTTTCCTTCCCTCTTTCCTCTCAAAAAACTTCACCAAAGTGCTAAAAAATTATACCAGAGACGATTTTTTAGTCGAAAATAATTTATCCACCATTTAGATTCAAGAAAGCTGAAGAAATGGTTTTAAGTTCATTCTTATTTTGGAACAAGAAATATTTGAAAATGTTGTATTTGACTAAACGAAAAAAACGAAAGCTAAGAAATTTACTAATATAGGCTTTTAACTATGACATGTTAATTGAAAATTAGAATATAACAAAGAAGTAACTACTTTTGAATCATGAAATAATGTGAAATAGGAAATTCGTACATTCTAATCAAGAAAGTTTACATTGGATCTCAATATTTCAAAATGTTGCATGTTAACTATAAAATGTTTTCATACACAAGTTTGTTTGGTTCGCTTCAAAGTGAATTTTTGTTACCATAAAATTACTATTTAAGAAGACTATCAAACATTATAAAATTGGTCGTCGAAGGTGATCGTTGTCGAAGCTAGTTGTTGGTAAAACTGGGAGTGTGAGGAAGTCTTCACTAAAGTTGGCCATCGAAGTTTGTTGCATAGAGTGAGTTGTGAGAGCTAATTACCTAAAGTGAAATTGTGAGTCGAGTAAACCTTCACTAGAGTTGACCATCGGAGTTGATCGCAAGAGTAGTTACCGAAAGCACTTAGACATCGAAGCGAGCTATTATAGCACACTCAACCGAGCCTAATTTACCACCCATTGAACAATTAATTTGGAAAGCCATTAGCCAATCCCTCACAGTGGCAACAAGAAATTGGACGAGAGATTGAAGACTGTCTTTCTTCCATTGCCATCTATATCGAGCTTCTCAAAACTAATGGCGTTGGTAGCTCTCAAATTCATCAATGGATCACGTCTCCTCCTCCATCGAACCCATATCCCATCAAATTCAAGAACCATACGAGCTTTCTCCGCGATTATGTCTCCACCCTCCACAGCCGTCGTCTACGACCTTCATGGTCCTCCAGACACCGTTACCAGGTTATCATTCTTCTCCATTTTAACCTAAATTGATTTGGAAACCTTTTCTCTTTACAGCCGGGACCCTTTGGTTTGGTGCAGAGTGATTAACTTACCTCCGGTTGAAATGAAAGCTAACGACGTCTGTGTTAAAATGCTGGCGGCTCCGATCAACCCCTCCGATATCAACCGCATTGAAGGTATAATTGTTTGTTACTTTCGAAGCAATTGATTCTTGTTAATATGGAGTTGTAATGGATTTGATTTTCTGAGGTTGAAAGGACGTTTCTTAGGTTCTGATGATGATGTTAGAGATTTTGAGGAATTTTAGGTGTATACCCTGTGAGGCCCGAAGTGCCGGCTGTTGGAGGATATGAGGGAGTTGGTGAAGTGCATTCAGTGGGCAACGCTGTTCAGGGTCTTTCACCTGGTGATTGGGTTATCCCATCTCCACCTTCTTCTGGTACACCTCTGCTCTTTAACCCCAAAAATTGGTAAAGGAGGAACTTTGAAATTTTAATTTTACGGGTAATGTTTTGTCCCATTAACTCCTGTACCATGGTATTCGAAGGCAATGATTTTGGAGAATCCTTGTGTAACAATAGTTTCAATGTACATTTCTCTTGGTTTATTTTGATGAGCAATCTGTTTTCTAGAATTATTGAAGTTGTTAATTCTTTGGTAATTGTGGACTTTGGGGCCTTATCTACTAAACTATGCTCGGACCGACTCTATAATTGTGAACTTGTGAACAGTTATTCCAAGGGCTTGAAAATCCTCTCTACATAACATTTCATATAAATTGCTCTGTAAAACTAATTGTACGAACAATTGGTTTAGGGATTTATTTTTTTTGGAAAATAGAAACGTTTTATTGATGAATGAAATAAAGAAAGAATCCATCTCCAAGAAGTGATTACTGTAGAAGTTGCTAGTTAGAGCATAAAAAGGATAAACTGAAATGAGAAAATGGGTGCTAAATCCTTGAAATTATCAAAAGATGAACAAGAATATCTGAAAGGCAACCATTACTGTATTTGATGTCATTTGTTGATTTCTATACATAGGGACATGGCAGACTTATGTTGTGAAAGATCAGAGTGTTTGGCACAAAATCAACAAGGAAGTACCCATGGAATATGCTGCTACTGTTACAGTTAATCCTTTGACTGCTCTGAGAATGCTGGAGGATTTTGTCTCTTTAAAAGCAGGTTTGGTTTTTGTAGAAATTTTGATGTTCTTTTTCCTCTATATCAGCTCATTCATAATCAATTATAGGATTCTTATAGGAGACTCGGTTGTTCAAAATGGAGCGACAAGCATAGTTGGACAATGTATAATTCAGCTCGCTAAGATTCGCGGCATCCATAGCATAAATATCATACGTGATAGGTGCTGAGGATCAACTATATTTTTGCTCCTTTTTAAACTTGTGGGAATCTATATATGTTTTTACGTGTATCTATATTTTATATTTGAAGTCACTATGGTTCAATTTTATTCATAATTTGTCTTTCAGTTAAGCAATCTTTTCCATAGTTTGTTTTTCAGTTGAGCAATCTTTAAAGAGTCCTACTGTTATTACCATCTTTTTCTTTGTTATTGTAGGGCAGGGTCTGACGAATCAAAAGAAAAACTTAAGAGACTTGGAGCTGATGAAATTTTCAGTGAGAGTCAGCTTGACGTAAAGAATGTTAAGAGTCTCTTGGTACGCTGAACGACTTTTCCTATTATAGTTTTGTAGGTAACAATTAACTAGGAGAGAATTCAGAAGGTATGTTTTTAAGGATTTTATGGAAATACAATGAGACTTTTAGAAACAAAGTTTGAGTTCCCGACAGTGCAAAAGAAAAATTCTACCAGATATCCAGAATGAAGGGAGAAGAAATTGGTAATTTGTTAGAACACTGATATAGTGTTTCTCCTTTATTGATATCTCAAACAGAAATTACAATATAAAAGAACAAGAAGTAAAAGGAAACTTAAGAACACTTAAAGGAACCCTAACCCTTTGCTCTTCCTTTCTTTCAAGGAATGTTGCAGTCCATTATCTTCACCAAAATCTTCATGCCTCTCTTCCCTCCCCCAGCTTCCTATTTATAACCATCTAACTACCAACAAATCTAATTACCATTATACCTTTGCTCTTATACTAATCTAGGTATCTAACATAATTTTGCTGTTTTTAAAGGGAAAACCAAACCTACTAGTTTAGAAAACATTTTCCATACAAATTTGAATTTTAGTGATAGTAGAAGCTGAGGAACTGACAGTTGTAGAAAGACATCCAATAAACTTCTGCTGTCAGTTACTGTTAGCACACTTGTTCTTTGTTTCCTCTCTCTCTCTCTCTTTTCTCGCTAAAATGATTTATTTACATGCTAGGCTAACCTTCCTGAACCTGCTTTGGGATTTAACTGTGTTGGAGGCAATGCTGCCACATTGGTTCTCAAGTTCTTGAGGTCCGATTTGTTTTATCATTAATTTTTTTTCCTTATTGATTATTGTTTCAATATAGGTCTAAGATTGTCTACATGGTGCAATGATGTGTTTATTTCCAGGCAAGGAGGAACAATGGTAACGTATGGTGGCATGTCTAAGAAACCAATTACAGTGTCGACCTCATCTTTCATTTTTAAGGTAAATGATCTTTTGCTTTTATCTTATTCGTTTTGGATGGCCATCGTTGTAGTTAATTACTTGATTACATGGTTTTAGGAAGTTCTAATTTAAACTTTTAAGTAATTGGCAATTGAATAGACAAATTACAAATGGACAAATATTGGAGATATATTAGCACAATCAATTAGACTTGTGGATGATAATTCACTGCCAAGAGATCTTCAGGGTTTAACCTTTCCTCTTAAATGATTGCTGTAATTCTTGTCATTTCTCATAGAGAGAATAAGCCAATTCGATTGGTAATTGAGATATGATAATGAGTCCAAAAGATGGAAGAGGATTCTAAAAAAAAAACCGCTTATGGTTTTCAGGGTTTGGCTAAAATCTTGTGAAGTATATCAAAAAATTGAAATAATTAAAGAGTTCGGTATTTTTTTTTTTAAATGTAGAATATTAATACACGATGGATAAATTTTGGAAGTTCTTAGTGTGTGTATGTATATTTTATGAGAAGTTCTTAGTATATTTAAGTGTGGAGACAAACTTTGCTAATTAATGGTCATTAACATATACGAAGTCCCATTTGTAGGGTCTGTTTGGATTGATTTAAGAAAAAAAATGTTTCAATAAATTCATTTTTGTTTTAAACTCTTTTTCCTAAAAATTGTTTAAAATACACTTAAAAATCTATTTTGAGTAGCTTCCAAACACTTTAGTTTTTTTTTCAAAATAACTTATTTTCTAAATTAAACGCTGGAAAATGTAATCCAAATATTGGAGATATTAAGAGTCCCACATTGGAAAATCCAAGGGGACTCATACTCCATGTAAGATAGATGGGCTACTCCTCACATTGCCAATTGGTTTTGAGATGGAACCCCATACTATCAAATTTAACATGGTATCAGAGTCCAGTAAACCCAAACGGGTATTCGGTCCAGATAGATGAACCCAAAGAGGCATCATCTTGAAGGGCAAACCAGCACCCGAAGACTTTTGAAACTTATGTGTGTGCAGGACCTTTCTCTGAGGGGATTTTGGTTGCAAAAATTGATGGGTATAGATAAAGCAAATGAGAGCAGAAAGTTGATAGATTACCTACTGGATTTGGCTCGTCAAGAGAAGTTAAAATACGAGTATGTATCTGCTTCTGTTGATATTGCAAAAACTTGTCATTGGCTTTCATTTAGTCCTTATACATCTTGCTTTCTTTCATTGTGGTTCTAATATTTTTAAAAGTAACTCTTTTTGTTCGTTCATCTTCATGTTTATTCCACTTGTTCAAATAGAAATATTAGTATTACACTATTCACTATTTTGAGGTCTAATACACTATTCACTACATTTCTTAAAATGTAGCCATAAATATGTATTTTATATTAAAGGGCCATTATGTATAGAATTTTAAAAAGAAGGAACATAGCGGTTATATTTTCTTATGTACAACTTTATTGGAGGTCCAAAATGAACAAAAGTTGCAAAAAATTGAAACTGCTATGCCAAAGCCAAAAGTACTAGAATCCAAGTATCATTTAAACCTAATCTTTTATTTATGAAAATTGGCATCTGGCAAATAGAGAACTTAATTTTTTTTTTAAAAAAAAATACAAAATACAAATATGAAGTGGCTTCCTTTTGTGGTATTATATGTGATTGGAGTTGTGAGTGTTGCAGGATGGAGGTGGTTCCTTTTGACAATTTTCACATTGCACTCAACAAGGCGCTTGGTAAACAGGGAAGCCAACCTAAACAGGTTATCAAATTCTAACTCTCTTGACATTGGTTTACATTTGGTTTTTCTTTTCCAGGATCATGCTTTAGGTTGTAGGTAATATTCAAGTTTGCGGAGTTAAATACTAAGCTCTTAAAATAAATACACCTCTTGTTCCAAAGAAATTGAAGACCATATAATCATCCAATGAAATCCAGCTAGAGTGATATGCTCATTTTGAGTTGTAAAAACTAAAAACAGAATGCTCAAATTGCTAGAGATAGCATTTAATTCACTTCTAAAGCTTGTATGGTTTGAAGTTTGAAGTCTAAAGTGAAATTTGTTTATGATGTTGTTTATCGAAGGAACTCTACTACATAAACTCCATAACATTTGAAAGAATCAAAATCTGTTTATTTCATTCATTGAAGAGATGTATAATTATACAAGTGTACAAGGTTTAATCTAGGGAGGAGAAGTAAAAAAAACAATGAAGACAATATGATAAAGATATGTGAAGGTGTTTAATATTAATGTTAGAACTATAACATTCCCCCAAGTTAGAGCCATATAGGTTAATCATGACCAACTTATTACATAGCTAATTTATGTGTGCTTCATATAACGCTTTGGTGAAATCTCCAAAATATTCTCTAGTCTTCCCTGTAGATACCAAGCTGTGTTAAATTTTCTCACTTACAAAAAGATAATCAACTCAATGTGTTTAGTCATATCGTGGAATATTAGATTAGATGCGATATGAAGTGTCCCTTGATTATCACACCACAATTTGGTCAATGCTTTATATCAAATCTCAATTTAACAAAAAGTTGACATCCAAACCAATTCACAAGTGTCGCAACGTTGTCGTGATGCAGAGTGACCAATGTCCTACCTTATATGGTTTGTTTCAAGGCGAAAGGTTTGGAGTCATTTCCAATCAATTTAGGGTGTGATTGGTCACCTATTTTAAATTAAAACTAATCTTATTTTATCAAATATAGGTTTGAGGGTCATTGAGTGTAGGGAAGGTATTAAAACTCTACAACATCCGTTTGAAAATGTTTTACTCTATTATTTAGAGTTGAGTTAAAAATTGATAAATAAATATATAAGAAAAAGTTAAATTTTGAATAGAAGAAATGTCTCTCCTAAATTTGAAAAAAATATAGTTTGAGTTTTGTGAGTGATAGGATTGTAAGTTTTTGTTTGGATCCTTATAAATATTTCTCTTCGGACAATCTCAGGAAGTATTTGAAATTTATTAGAAATTGATACTATTATATATTAATGTGCAAAAAAATAATAATAAATAACACATAACAAAATTTTGGTTTGTAGACAATTTTAGATCTCATGAAAATTGGACAAAAGTTTGAGATTTATTTAAAATTCGAAACTTAGTTTAAAATAGAATTTTGTTTGAAGAACTATAGTATTGATTTGAAAAAATAAAAAATAAACAATAAACAACACATCCAAAGGAAAGCCATTTTATATTTCACAAAATTGAAAAATATTTACAAAATTAAAAATTAAACATTTTGAAAATGTTAATAACATTTTCTTATGAAAATTAAATAGATTATATTTAGCAGTAAATTAATGTAAAAGTTTCACTAAATATCCTACAAGAAATCTTAAACTTAGATTAAATTAGATTCCAAAGAAAGAAAGAAAAATAAACTCGAAATCATTTAATAAAATTTTATTATAAAAAAGAAATTATGATACATGGGGGATTGAGTATATCCAATGATTTAAACAAAAAAAAAAAAAAAAAAAAAAAAAAAAAGGGAAAATGAAAGAAAATTTACAATAATAAGTACTTGAATTCTCCATAGTCAATCAGCCAACACCCTCACGTTCTTCCTTTCATCTCGGTGACAATGTAACTTGAGAATAACATTGAGATAATAAGTGGCATTAAAAGAATGAAGAATCTCGGGCCAAGATCACGCTCAAGATTAAGATCCATCACATTTCTATCTTTTACTCTTTGGTAAATTCTCAAGCGAGATCAATCTTGTGAGAAAAGATAGAAATTTAAGATGCTCTATCTACCTCATAAATCTTAATCAAGATTCATGACATTCTTTCTCAAAATAGCCAAAATAGGCACATATACTAACCATTTGGTTAACACATTAATTATGTAAAACATAAAACTTAAGCCCGTGCTACAAGAAAGTAAAATCACGATATATTATCATCAAATCATATGGTATGATTGAAGTTCATAAATTTAACTCCTTGTTCTTGCCATGGGCACCTTAGCATCGAGAACTCATGTAGGAAGGACGACCATCAAATAGAAAAGAGGAACGAGAGAGTTGGCAGCAACAATATGAAATCAGTAATGGAGTAACAGCTATAGGATGAGGTGGGTTGTGAGGATGGAAGGAACGAAAAAGGATAAAGATCAAAATAAAAACAAACTATAAAATTGGAATGTAAAAATGAGCTAACTTATTTACAAATATAGCAAAAGTTTATTCTCTATTGATGACTAATCACGATAGATTTGTAATTTTTTGTCACTTAAAATAAATTTTTTATAAATTTTTGCCACCTCAACAATTTAATAAATATGAAACTTATAAGTTTCAGCCACATTAGCGTAATAATAATAACATATATGTATAATTTAATAAAAGAGGCTATAGGAGAGAACCTTCATATCTCTATTTTACCCTTTTTTTTAATGTATAATTCTCTACTTTGTCTCTCAGGTTGAGATAGTTATGCTCTAAGTGGTGTATTTTCTTAATGTACATGGGTAATCTAGATCATTTCACAACGACATGTTTGAAGGAACCATCGTATTTTTTTTTTCTATTAGAACTATTTGGGTTAAAGTGATATGTTTTTTTGTATGAGTCCGATAGAAACCAGAAAGATAAAAACTACAATCTAACGTTAAAGATATGTTTGAATGAATAGTAATAACTTTGGTCAAATTACTACTATTTAGGTTAAAGGAGTCTATTTTCATGTACGGGTGATTTGTTAATAAATATGAATTATCGATATCTAAAAATGAATATATGTTTGAATGGACAATCATATATTTTACATTTAAAAATCTCACAAATTTCTATTTTGGCTTTTCTTTTCAAGTAGTTAAAAATATTTGGGTAAAGTAATGTAAAAACTATTTGATATACATTTGGGTAAAGTAATGTAAAAACTATTTGATATATTAGTTAGATTTTTCTTTAACTTTTATCTTGATATACCACTACTAACATAAACTACAACTTTAACTTATGTGATGGTGTGTGCTATAGACTGAATTACTAATGGAATATAAGAGTGAGAAATTTGTAGAGATGATCCTCTCTAAAGGATATTTATGATTGGTGCCCCGCTCCTTACAAACTTATGATATATCACCTTTTGCTTACGCTATAACCAATTATCGCATTTTTTTAACATATCGCATTAGGGATGATCATGTGTACTGTAACTTTTTTTTAGTACAATAAAGGAGAAACAAAAGAACACTAAGACAAAACAAATCAAAATGAATGGTAGGATCCACCCAAAGAGGATGGTCATTGAGCCACATGGCAAAATTTCCAAAACGACAAGCATGGGAAGCTAGGTCACGAGCAACCAAATTCCAACGATGGTTAGTCCAAAGTATGTCTATAATAAAACCACTAAAATAGAGATCTCTAATAGAATCAATGAAAGTTTGAAGTTCGTTCGTACATCTAGTATTTCCAACCAAAAGATGTCAGAAAACTTTGGAATCAATTTTAACTCACAATTGAGAGATGTTAGCCTCAATAGTGTATGAAATACCACTAAACATGACAATAGCTTTAGCAATCTCCACAAAACTTGTCATAAAAAATGAGTATAACCTCACCATTGGAATGCTGAAGGATAGCTCCAATGCCCACATCACTATCCAAGACATCGACGTCTGAAATCACCTCATACAAGCCAGGGGGAGGGGATGACCAACAAGAGGTCTCCTCAATTATATTAAGAAAACTAGCCACATTAACCGAAACCAACACAGATTATCAATCAATAGATTGTAACCCAACACAATGACATTCTAATCACAATTTTTATTATTTTTGTTGTGTTTTCCTTTTTTTTCTCAATCAGTTATCTTTTAGTTGAGAAAAATGAATATCGTGACATGGGCATCCCTAACATGATATGTTATAAAATGTTTGTTATATTTTCCCTAATAAAGATGACCTCCTTAAGCTAGGATGATACACACAATCATCCCTAATGCGATAGTAAGTTATGATGCAAACAAAATGTTGTATATCATAAGTTTGTAAAAAGCAAGTCATCTGACAGAGAGATGACCCTTTTAACTCATTCAATTCATTCATCAAAGTTCAAAAGAACAAAAAGTAATTTAAAAATAGAAAATTTTCATTTTGCTAAATTCCATTAATTAGCACTACTAACCAATAAAAAATAGATTGCTTCTATACTCCGAATGTGAAAAGATTATAATCTTGATTAAGAAATACTTTTTTACCAATAGAAATTGGTCGAACAACTGCCATTTTTAATTAGGAAAGTAATTAAGAATCTCACCAATAATAATGAAATTATCAATATGTTGCCAAAAAAATAAACCTTCCCTTCATGTTTTTTTCAAGAGATCCCTTCCTTCTTGAAAATGAAGTTCACTGCTTCTTCAACGGTGTCAACAACCTGCACAACAACGACGTTGGAATTTGCTTTTAAGCCAAGCGTTTTTAATACTAACAATTAAGCACTTCCTCTACATGAGTATTTTAAAGTGCTTTCAAGTATTTCTAAAATTTCCTTGGTCATTGTTTGTGATGCAACAAAATACTATAAATATACAACCATCATAGATTGACCTAAGTGGTAACAAAAAACATGTTTATAATACTAAGTTGGAGGAAACGAGCTCAATCTATGATGGTTATCTATCAAGAATTTAATATCTAATGAATTTTTTTGGCACTCAACTGTTATAGGAACTGACAAGTTATATAAAGAGCTCTGAGATGCAAGAATATGTACATAACAGAATACGACACGCGCTAAACCCTAAACCCAAACTCTACTTGAAAACATTTTCTTTCCTAACAGTTAAAAAAGGGGAAAAAAAGTACATCTTTTGATTTTTAGATTTTGGGTTTAGTTTCTATTTGGTATCTAGGTTGCAAAAAGTTACATTTTTAATCCTTAAATTTTGAGTTTAATTTCAGTTTAGTTCCTAGTTTTGAAAATGTTACAATTTTATAGTTATGATTTGAGTTTAGTTTCAATATCGTCTCTAACACACTAGGACCAAAAATATATATTTTAAGAAAGAAAAATTAGGGTGGAGAGAAATGTTTAACCTACCAGATCAGCTGAATACTTATCATGATTTTCTTTTCCCTTAAAAACCCCTGTTCTAGTCATGATAGAAAACCAAGGACTTCCAGCCTGAATTACAAAAGTATCAAAAGTCTATTCAGTAAGCAACAGAAAATGGGTAAGTATAAAACGCAAGTGGTTTCTTCTTTGCCAGTTAAGAATAAGATCACCTAACCTGAATTGCACCATTGATATCGACAGAAGGATTATCCCCTATCATATATAGTGTCTTGAAGTGATGATTTTCAGTATTCACATCCACCTTGTTTTGATGAATTGATGACACTAGTTTAAGTACAGATTCTGCATTGTGAAATACGAGTGGATTTGGTTTGCCATAGCACGTATATTGCAAAGCATGAGGGTGAATCCTGCATTATCGCTTTCAAGTTTTAACTATCACATAAAATTTCAATTCTTCTTTGGATTAGGAGGGTTTCTTCACAAATGGAAACAAAATTGGATGCATATTCTTGTTTTGAACAAATGAAACACCAGCATGATCGAACTAAGCACAAAAAATTGGCCATGACCTGTTCTAATTATCACTTTAATTGCAAGTTTTCTTTTCAAATATTTATGTAGTAGTATAAACTTGTGCCTACGCGTAGACTTACTTCTTTATTCTAAAGTGATTACAAAATTTCTTAACATGAACTTCTATTGGTTAGCGGGACAATTTGGCAACTTTTTTACTTAAAAGGTACGCAAAATTTTTAACTGTAATCGTTTACTTATGTGACAGCAGCACGAACAACTATCTCAACTACTTCCAGACACATACGACATTTAAAATCTACAGTGATGTTTTTCTTACTTATTGTAGATAGACTGTAGTGCAATTCTGAAAGCTCCCATACCAAAACGCTCACAAGGAAAAGCAGCCTGCCTTGAAGAAAACTTAGTTGAAATAATAGGCCCATAAAAAACACAATAAAATGGAAAGTACTAATTAAACCACCGGGGGGGTTAGAAATGAAGAAAACAGCAACACTGGAACAGTGGGAAACGATTCTGAAACAATCCATAAGAAAATTACAGGAAGTAACCTGGTATTCAAGGTCATCATGTGCAAAGTACAAGTCCGGTTGGTTCCCAAATTCCCTGCCTGGAAAACCTCCAGTTCTTAAGATATCACAAAGTACCTGATACCACAATTTGACTTCAAATATAGTCCTCTCATATTTAGTCGATATCCAGATTTAGAGAGCAGAAATGCAATGAAATAGGCAAGCATGAGCCAGAAATAATTATTTTGGATTAGGTTTACAATTAATAATACTTGATAATCATATTAAACTTGTAATTCAACTAGAAAAGGCTACAATCCTACCACCAATCCAAACACTACTTAGTAAATAAGACACCAATTAAGTAATTCCTACTTACCGCAATTGGTGATAAATGGAAAAAAAAATTGTCGGTGGTAGCATAACCAAGGCAGGTAGGTAGTTATTGCTAATGGAAGAGAACTTCATACTACATAGACTTTAGATTCAGAAAGAAGAAACAACTAGAAAACAAAGCATTTCACTAAGAATAGCTTCATAACAAGAACACAATACATTAAACTAACTGTTTTCTCAAGATAAAATCAACGTCCTAAATCCAAAGGAGAACAATTGGCTAAGATATGGGCATGCCTACTAAGAATAAGGAGAGTTGGGTAAAACTTTTCAAAGTCAGGTTAGAGACGTTTTGTTTCATGCAAGTAGGTCCATTATAGATAGGAATTTCTTTCTAGTTTCTATTACTTGCAATAATCTTGCAATTCTTGTAAAAAGAGAAAAAATTTCTTATTGAAACGTTTTTCCAAGTGGTATAATTTATTTTAACATGTGTTTAGAGGCTAGCATATTATGATGGCAACAGCTGCAGTCAGGACACAACCCTAGACACTTATTTGATGGTCAGGATGGAGTTAGCCTTGACAAGGTCATTAAGTAGCTTAAGTGAGGGGAGATTTGTCACAAGGCTGTTTCACGAGATAAGAAACAGTGGGAGGTTCAGCCAGGCATGACACAAGCACGTCAGGAAAAGGGTATGAAGAGGGACGTTCGTCTGGTGATTGGGGAATTCCTTCATTTACCTTTCAGAGAGAGAAGACGTTTCCTTGGGTGTGCTAGAGTGCGTGCTGTGGTTTGGGATCTATGGGAGTGAGAGAAACAAGAGCGTTTAGGAAGTAACTTTTGCGAGGTTTGGTCGTTGGTGATGTTTCATGTTTCTCTTTGGACTTTGGTTTTGAAGCTTTTACTAAAATTAATAAAAGGAGAAGAAGAAAGAATAACACTAGGTGTACGTGGAGAATCCTAGTTCAGGGAGAAAAAATCACGATATGATTCTGTTGTATATTTATCTTATTATCAAAAGAATACAGGGTGGAAAATACATAGGCCATAATGGGCCTTGACAAAAAAGGAAGTAAACAAGGGTATAAAGATTACACAAATATCTTTAGTACAATTATTTTCAACAGGTTTTTTTGTAAATACTCTCTAGGCAATATTTTACCTAGCTAGAAACCCTCTCTCTATGAGGTTCCTTTTTGGGGATTGTATTTTTGGATGCCCTTGTATTATTTAATTGTTTTCAATGAAAGTTGTTTCTGTTAAAAAAAAATAAAAAATGAAGAGGGTACTTGTCCAACAATAGTTGTGTGAGCCTTGTGAGAGGGTGTTGTGAGTAACGTCCAAATGAGAGGTTTGGGACAGCTGAGAAGAGTGGTTACTTCCAAACTAACCTTACGAGAGAACCACACTATGGTGAGGACGGCTGGCTAAGAGATGTCCCACAAACTAGTCCTGCAACCCATGCACATGGGCAGCTGGCCTAGAGAACCTCTTAGCGCCACCACGGGCAAGGTGAAAAATCTAGGTCGATATTTGGCCCTTGCATGTGTCTTTTGTGTAGCCTATTTGCACTATAACAAAGGAGTCCCAAAATCTGTTGAACAAATAGGAAAGCTGACTAAGGGTGGAACCTCTTAGGATGCGCAGACAAGGTAAAAAATTTGTTCATGTTTTTTTCCCGTGACACCTACCCTCTTCACTCCTTGAAATGGACATAATAGGAAACGGTATCCCATATCATTATTACAAATTAAGGTGAATAAAAGGACGCAACCAAAAACTTCATGAATCGATGAATATGCCTTATATGATGTGTCACAGAAAGAAGGGAACAAAGAGAAGAAAAAATCTTCACTTACTTCAGTTTGTTCTGTACGTTTAAAGAAGTTACATTTTCTAAACAAAGAAAGGAAGTGGATTAACGCCATTACAGCTAATTATTTAAGATCAGTAAAATTGGGAAAAAATGATCAATTTTTCCAATAGAAAGCAGAAAGAAAAAAATGAAATCAAGCTTTATTTATTGCAAGAACATGTCTTGAAAGATATAAAGCTGAAAGCAACCTGAATATCCCTGCTCCAATCAACAGAATCACTAACGATGAAGACAGCCTCAACCTTCTCTGAGCAAATTTTCTTCTTCTCAGTTAGATCTGCGATAGTTTTTTCATGATTAGCACCTTTTATAGTCGTCCATTTCTTATATGGTGCCAGAGGATCAATGTTATCAAAGAAGGATGCATATTCATCAATTGAAAGAACATTCCTGAAGAGAAGAGAATGTACAAAGCTCATATAGAAAGGAACAGTTCACCAAGTTGATATGATATAAACAGAACAATCAATTTTTTTCAGAACAAAAGCTTACCGAAATCCATATTCAGACATCACTGCAGCGGGTTCTCCTTTTCCAACAGCAATCACAAGTTTGTTTTCATATCTGATGCAAAAATTGCAATGTCTTTGATATCAAACTCATTGGAAGTTAGTTACTTGCCTAACCAAAGAGCTGTTATCGCTACTTGAAGTTAGTTACTTGACCAACAAAGAGCTGTTATTGCTACTTGAAGTTAGTTCATTAGTTTTGAACGAAGTAGATGGACCAAACCATGGCTGCTACTGACTCTATGCAAAATCAGATATAATACTTTAAGTTTGCATTAGTTTTGGACAAAGTAGACTGGACCACACCATGGCTGCTACTGCCTATATGCAAAATCAGGTATAGTACTTTAAGGTTTGCATCAACTTCCTGTTATTAGACAAGATAAAATTGTGTATGTGTTTTACGTTAAACCAAACTTATCTAATATCCTTGCATGAAGCAAAAATTTAGTGCCTCCTATTGGCTAAATCCAATCATTAATTATCAGTTTAAACCCTTTTAATGTAAATATTTGCATAGGCATTTGAAGCAATCTTTAGATAAATATAACTTCGGCCATTTTATCAAAAACAATTTGGTTTGATTAAAAGATATCGTATTGCAAAAGTCCCCATCTGAGAAGAAATCTCGCAGATATGGAGATTGAAGAGTGGGCCACTTTATCATCAATTTTAGAGATTTTTTTCTGCCTTGTTTTTCATTTCAAAGCTTGACAACTGGCCAGTGGCTACTCATGCATCAACGTCTTTGACAAGTTCCAAAGGAGATCCCTATGGCTTTATATGTGTCCCGACTGTTGCCCTATGTGCTTCTCCAATGCTGAAACACGTCCTTTTTAGGAGCTGTGCTTTTGCAACAATATGGTGGAATAATTTACAAAGCGCCTTTGTTTGGAAATTCCTAAGACCGGGTGATATCAGAGTTATATCTCTATTTCTAGTGGGTCATTCCTTCAAAAAGGACAAAAAATATCCTTTGGCTTTTTCATGTTTGAGCTTTATTTTGTAAACTTTGGTCAGAACGTAATGCTCGCAACTCCATGGAGAAAACTTACTGTAGTTATTTCATTGAACCCACACCTCTTTGAGCATCTCTTGGAGCAGATTATGTCCTCCTTGTAGTCATAGTCTAGCTACCTCTTTAATCAATGGAGGTTTTTCGTAATTCTTATCCCTTTCTATGTATTCCATTTCATCGTATCAACCAAGGATAGCATTTCTCTATCCAATAAATAAATAAATAATCTTCAGGAATTTTAAGTTATCAACACATGTGTCAAATGGGGTTTGAACATTCATCTGAGTGGTAGAAAATAAATGGAATAGACACAAATTCCCATCAGATCTATACCTGTTCACTAGGTGTTTAAATGGTGAATGGCCCTGAACAACCTGTTCAAAATCCAAATGAAAGGATTTTACACAATAAACAAAGTATAATGGGAAATTCCTTGGAGTTAGCAGAGCAATGGGTCAAAACTATTTTGGGTTAAAAAAAAGAAGGAAAAAAGAGTATCTTACCTGTAAAGGTGATATATTTACGCCTAAAACTTCACTCAAATCTGAGGCTCTCTTGGATTCACGAAATCCTCCGCCTGGAGAAGTAACCAAAACTAGAGCTGAATACATAATTGTGCCTCAACAGAGTCCTACTAGCAATCCATATCTAAATTCAACCAAAAAATTTCTAGAGACTGTACTTGGCTTCACTCATTGAAACAAGTATAGACCAAGTGCTTCAAGCTCAGCTACTTTTCAGAAAAATGCATTATTACTAATAAGAAAGACAAAAAAAAAAGGAACGATTTCATAACTCTTGTAAAAAGATCAGAATGGTATGAAGACCAGAAACTTCTAAAAACAATCGAGGATGAGTTCATTTACAGGCCATTTACCCACTATTGCAAAGAAAATGCCATGATCAATGGTGATGCAATTAACTATTTGACAAACAAATACAAATAAAAGATATAAATTGGTAGCATTCAATATCATCAGTCATTATCTAACTATTACACCACCAAGTTAAACAATGATATCATTGAACAACCCCTAGTTAATTCCAGCACATCAAATTAAAAACTAGAGTAAGATAAAAGAAATTACCATTTGTCAAGAAGACAGAAGGAACCCTTAATACACCTGCCAATAATAAACAAAGATACATTACAAGGGAGGAAGAGAAAAACAAACATTTCAACGTAGTTGGGCTACAAAAACAAAGAAAACATGCCAGAATCGTCGTATAACTTTCTGAGAGCTTGTGGAGAGCCTCCAATGGGAGCATCGCCACGGAGAAGCACACCATCAATGTCGAATGCAATGCCAAACGTAGGTCTGCAAAAAAAGAACGTAAATTACAACAGAAACAGTCGTTTCTTCTCTCAATCAAGTGACTACAGAAAGATTGGATTCACAAAGAAAGAGATTGAATAAGAACCTGGAGAATTGTGAGAATGAACGCAAGAAAATGGAGGAAAATGGCGATATACGGGTTCTGATTCGGCTCCGCAGCTGCTTTGTGAGGATACGGAAGCTCATTCTGTAGTCGTAGTGGCAAAAGTTTTGATTTTGAATCTTCACAAGCTCGAGCGAGAGAGAATACAAAATCGTCTTTTACACATTAGATTTCAAATGCGTCCTAAACTTCTCTAACAACAAATTTAACTTCTTTTTTTTAGAAAATAATAAATATATTAAAACTCGGAGATAAACTAAATATATCCAACGTCCTCCAAAAACTTTGAACTTTTGTAGACTCTCTCCATCAATTTACACCTTTCAATTAGCTTTTGGAAGAAAACTCATTTGAAATTTAGAATTAATTGTATCAATTAGAACCTATTTACACTTTTAGTTAGAATTTGTTTTGAGGATTCTCAATACATTTACTCTAATCTTCCAATCGTTCATTGCGTAAAATTGATATTTGAATGAAATATATGCACTATTGAAAATTAATGTATGGATGGTTTTCAATTGTAATTGTAATGTAAGGTATCATCTATGGCATATGAAAACTTACAAGTTTAACTAATTCAATTTCTAAATTGTATATAATATCGGCAAACGAAATTAGGAGGAAGACGCAAATTTATACATTTAGAAAATCTAAAGATGCAAAATAATAACAAAATACAACAAAATTTCAAACATTACATTATTTTTTAAAAAATGAAATTGAGTTTATAAAAGGACATATTGTATTTCTAAATGTTTTAATTTTATTTAATATAATTCTGAACCCTAAATTTTAAAATTCAAATTGCACCTACAATGAAAACATAAAATTGTAGGTTTCAAAATTTACACAATTACATAATCTAAAAACAATTTTCAAAAATAGAATTGGGATTGTATACTAAACACATCTAGTAAATTCGTAAACATAAAAGGAAAAGTAGAATTGCAAACCAAAAAAACTCTTTAAACTCTATTATGTTTTAATTGGATACACGGCTAAAAGTTTAGAATTTAAATGAATACAATGCTCACAAATTTACTATATTCATGGTTAAAACAAAAACATACACCTAAAGAGCAAGAAACAAAACTAAACTTTGGGTTCTACAAAACTTTGAAGTTGAAATTTCTTAAAGCTATCCTTATTGGAATCCCTGCCTCTAAACAAACAGACAAATTCACCTTTGCATATTGATAACAGTAATTCCATTGGCAACATGAACTCTCCATCTCAAAAACAAAACTGTATGTTTTGGTATTAAACATTAGCAATTCAGGAAGAGCAAAACCATTACATTTTACATCTGTTTTTTTCTTTTGTCTTCCTGTAATAGTCACAAATTTCACTTCCTAGTATATTAAAAAAAACACAGGTAAAGAAGCACGATCCAAAGGCCATGGAAGACGCTGCCTTTTTTATGTCACACCAGCCTTCACTGGATGTAAGATTCCAGAAGAAGGTGAATAATAGATGCCTTTTAATCCCTGATAAATGAACCTTTTCCATGATTATATACAAGAATTATTTGTTTGTTGCCAACTTACCGCTCGCTGACACGACATGAATTCACACTACTATACTCGATTAATCTTCAAAACAAGATCAACTCTTCAATCAAGACCCAATAAACCGAGGAGCAAAATGTTTGAAACTAAATGTGATTTGGATTGAACTTGATAGACTCCATCCATATAAGTTCTTTTATGTCTTCTTCATCCAAGGATGCCTGTTCAAAATCGAAGTTGAAAGGAGAAGGGCAGGTTGGTTCTTCATTGATCTCATGAAGACTTACTATATATGGGTGATTCATGGCCTCCTCGACTTGTAAACACAATAAGAAATACATCGCATATCAAGAAAATGTAGGAAAGAGAGAAAAGAGGTTCTTTAAGTAATGTTATAGATGCAAAGGTTAGGTGCATTACCAGTTATTCTCTTGCTTGGATCAAAGAGTAGCATCCTCTCTGCAAGATCAACTGCCAGTGGAGGAAGATCTGGGAACTTTTCGATCAGCGGTTGTTTTGGGAAATGAGGAAGTTGCTTAACATACTTCCTTGCGTTATCACTTCTAAGAAACCCGAGATCTGAATCATCAGGTGAACCTAGCAACTGTTTTGAGGAAATGATAAAGAAATAATTCCATAAAAAACACCACAAATCTATAGTTGCAACCCATTCAAATAATAATTCAGGTAGTTTATAAAAATAACCATTGTAAAAAACAATAAGATCACCTCAGTGCCACATGCATAGTTTTAAACTTTTAAACAGCAGGAAGAAACTTGGAAGGCAATGATTAAGTAATAACTACCTCAGTTATAAGCCCCAATTGCTGCACATAGTCTTTACCAGGGAACAGTGGCTCCCTCCTAAGAATTTCCATGAGAATACATCCAACAGACCAAATATCTATCGCTGCAGTGTATTCAGAAGTGTTGAGTAGTAGCTCAGGGGCTCGATACCATCGTGTTACAACATATTCCGTCATAAAATCTGTCTCTGATGTTGTTCTTGCTAACCCAAAGTCACAAATCTTGAGGTCACAATTTGCATTAAGGAGCAGGTTGCTTGGTTTAAGATCTCGGTGCAAGACATTTGCAGAATGTAAATACTTCAAACCTCGCAGTAATTGGTATAAGAAGTACTGTCCAAACAATAAACATTAAAAGGCTTAGCGAGATACATATTCTCTAATCAAACATAAAGATCATTCGAACTGTTTCAGATTGTTGCTCCAACAAATGTGTACTCCAAATAGTGCTTTTTCATAAATATTACAACAGACTTTTTCGAATATCTCACTTGAGTGTAACAGTTTCTAAGTAAACCTCAGTGATAGCATGATAAGTATCCATTACCTGACAGTGATCGTCTGTCAAAGCCTGGGAAGAGCGAATGATCTGGTGTAGGTCAGTGTCCATTAATTCATACACAATATACACATCATTGAATTTCTCCTTATCTGGAGGTGGAATAATATCTTTGATTTTTATAATCTGAGAAGAAGGAAAAAGGAGATCATTATGCTTAAATGACAAAATAATATAAGCCCCCCAGTATCACTCTCCATGGAATATATCAGAACCTTTGCAATCATTCGTTCAACAAAAAAATTAAACCTATAATCCCCTTTCCGCCTCTAAATTTACTCCTTTATTATCTACTTTTCTATCAATGTTTCAAACACTAAACCAAGTTCTGAAAACTAAAAGAGTGGTTTTTAAAAACTTGTTTTTAGAATCTGGTTAAGAATTCAACTTTTTTTTTTCTATTTAAAGAAAGTGAAAACCGTGATATGCAAGTGAGAGAAAATAGGCTCAATTTTCAAAAACAAAAAACTAAATGAATACCAAAAGGCCTAAGAAAATCTGTTAATGACAAAAAAGAAAGTACAGCAGAAGTAGAAACAAGGCTTTCACAAGCTTAAGAATTCAACAATAAGCTTCACGGAATAGCTACAAGAAATTCTCTTCCCTATAAAAGTAATAATCCACACGTTTTGCCTCATTAATTAAACTCAAATTCAACATAAATATCCAGCAGTTATGAAGAACTAATCATAACGATAAATAGATGTTAAATATTGCAAAATCTAGACCTAAATGAAGAAATTAAACAAAGCAAACCAAGGTAAGCATGAAATAGAGAATCAGTTAAGATAAATACATTGTCATGATCCATATGGCAAAGCAGTTTAATCTCACGAAGCGTCCTCTTAGCATCAATCCTATTATCAAAAGCATTCCCAATCTTCTTAATCGCAACCTCTTCTTTTGTCTCGGAATTAGTCGTGCAACTGAACAAGAAAATCATCAAAATCTAAGCAAATAACAAAGCATCCATCAAGATAGGGAAAATGGGCATGACTGAAAACAACCATTCAACATGGGAATTTAAACGTATTACCAAAAAATCAAAGAAACCCCCAAATCGAAACACTTCCATCAGCAGCAGAAACGGGGAATCAAGAAACAGAACAGAGAATTACGAAGCATAAAGAGAGAAAATGGGCATGACAGAAAACAACCAACATGGTAATTTAAATATGCTACTAAAACAATAAAAAAATAAAAACCCAAATCGAAATACTTAAACCAACAGCATAAATGGGGAAGTAAGAATCAGAACAGAGAGTGTTACCAAACACAAATAGAGAAAATGGGCATGACTGAAAACAACCCAACAGGAGAATTTAAACAGGTTACCAAAAAAATCAAAGAAAACCCACGTAGAAATAAACAGAACAAGAACTGAAACCACAAAAATCAGCAGCAGAAAATGGGGAATTAAGAATAAGAAGAATGATGAATTACCAAACAATGCCGTAAGCACCACGTCCAACAGGTTGAATTGAAGGGGAGTATTTGGCGGAGACCTCGAAGAAGTTGCCAAGAACATTGTAGAGTAAGTATTTGGAGTCGTAAGTGGGAGTTCCTTTGATATCCATGGCGGAAGAAGAATCATTCTCCATGTTGTTGTTGTTGATGATGGGTATGGAAATGGGGTGAAGAAGGAAGAAGAAATGAAGGTCTTTTGTAGTCAGTGATAATGGCGGAAGAGAGAGAGAGTTATAAAAAAAGGGTTTGGTTTGGGATTGATGGAAGGAAGACGGAGAAGGAGAAAAAGTGTAATCGCCATCTCATCTGGAATTTTTACTTTGCGCGTCTTTCATGTTTTGAAACTTTGAAATTTGAATATTCATTCATTCATTCACTTTTCTTTTTCTTTTTTTCTTTGTTAGTCAATGGAATTATGACAAAGGAAAGAGTTTACATATTATTCTCTTTTCTCTAAACGCAAAATTTCAAAATATACCATAATCAAATAAAATATAATTACTAAATCAATAACTCTAAATTAACTTTTACAACTCAACCCAGCAATTAAAAATCATTTTAAGAGTTTAGAATTAATTGTTACCTACAATCACTGTCACAACTATCACTTCCAAACATGATTGTTTTAGTACAAAATTACCAAGTTTTAAAATATTGAGATCTTGATTTTACATAAATTAATTTATATGCATTTTAATGGATATTTTTGAAAATTTTTAATTTATAAATACATTTTTATTATTTTTAAACAAGTAAATATGTTATTATTTTATATTATATTTGTATTGGTGGCATTCTGATGCTTATTTTCTTATGTTATGTGAATTTTAAATATCTATTAATCTCTCTATGTCAATATCAAACTTTTGAAAACATGAAAATATTGACATATCGATAATTTAATTGGACTTAGTTTTTTAAAATAATGATTAAAGATATATAGTAAAGCAAAAAATTTAGAGGAGGCGGCATGGGTATTAATAAACTTAATTTTCAAAAACCTAAAAACCAAAAGTCAAATAATTACGAAAGAAAGGAAACCGAAACCGATGAGCATTTTTAAAGTTTAAATTTGGATGAGAGGTTACATTAAATACATAATATGTGTTGTTTTGTTCATATTTATGAAGTTGATAGTGAAAGATGGAGCAGTGATTGGAGTTATTGAATAATGCTACTCATTAAGTCATTATATGATAGCAACTCACCCAAAAGATTGGAAAAGTTTAAGGTAATTGGTCCTCAGTTGAATATTATTTGAAGGTTTGGACTTGGCTATATCCTACTTGAATCAAATTCCACTTCTTTTTAATCTAATACAAAGACTTTTTCTTAATTTGGTACGAGATTTTGATTTTTTTTTCAAAATAATTTATTTGTAAAAAATTAAACACTTGAAAAGTCAAACCAAACACAGTCTAAATGAAAGATATATTTTGTATTAGATATTATATGCCCCAAGTCACGTAACTCAATTTGTAGCCTCATTTGAGTCATTGTTGTAATGTCTAGATCTACCCTCAAGTGATTAAATGCTACACTCTTGATGTCTTTGGATATACGATACATTTTCCTTCATTTTCTTCAACTTAAGCTTTTGTTGTACCCAACGTATGAGAAGTTTTTTTTTCTTTTTCTTTCTAATAAATAATGATATCAATTAATCTACAAGTCGCGTTGATGTAATTCATGATAAACCTACTCAACTTCTTGCCAAGAAGCTTATACTTAAACAAGTATCCATGTATCAAGATCCAAGATATGCATGTGAGGTAGTGATCCCCTTCAATCTATTACTGAATGAGACAAATAGAAGATCGTATAGAACTAGAAGAAAATGATAATTGATAGGAAAATAATTCTAAAAAATTTGGAGTTGGAATCTCCTTTTAGGATCAAAGATCTTGAGACAAAGAACAAGTTCCTTGATCCAAGACTCTCGAACACTAAGCAAGATACAATGATTAATCTCACTTGAATGTTCTTGACATACAACACAATCAACACACGAATATAATTGTGCAAAAATATTTCAAATGCTCTCCTGCCTAAATTTGAAATAATCACAAAGATCAAAATTCAATTCAACCCTAAAACTTATATATAAAAAAAAAACACTCCATAGCGTCACTCTAACATCATCAAAAGGCTCTACCAAGTATCGCAACGCTTCGAATGCAAATCAATTTAACGTTACGCTTTTCTTGTAACGTTTAAATAGGTTCACAATACTACTACTAATCTATATGTAAGCTTTCTTTCCACTTTAAAATCAACTAATCTTTCAAACCCCATTCCTCATTATTTTACTCTTTCCACTATTTTTATGTAAATGCATACAAAT
Source organism: Cucumis hystrix (assembly GCA_025688845.1). Taxonomy (NCBI): domain Eukaryota; kingdom Viridiplantae; phylum Streptophyta; class Magnoliopsida; order Cucurbitales; family Cucurbitaceae; genus Cucumis; species Cucumis hystrix. The sequence continues at coordinate 14,324,682 of CM046894.1, forward strand.
GGTGATGGGATTAGAGAGCTAATGCAGTGGGCTAAGATAATAGTTTTCTACTAATGATTTGGAGGGTGTGTAGGGTAGAATCTAGTTTTGTGAGTAAGGATTTAAAATTTTAGTTAGTTGAATAGATAAACTTCATTAATTGATCTTGGTAATTAAATTAACCTTAGGATTTGTTTGTGAATTGTTGTGTTATAGAAATTGATGTATGATGTGTAATTGTTGTGTGTGTCAATTGCTAAGGTAGCAAGATTTGATTTATGCATGTTCATTAATTAGAACATTAGGCATGCCCAAAAGGTTACTACCATTCTAGAATTAAAGATAAATCAACAAGTCAACTTAGGCTATCCAAATTGATTGGACGTTCTGTGATGGGATGAGATGAAGAACATCCCTTTCGTATATAATTTTCTCGCTCAAAATTTTTTTGGTGGAGCTTCTTATGACTACGAATCAATATCCACCAACTCTTCATGGCTACAAATAATTAATTCAAATAATTCAGGCGTTTGTAAAGACTTCACACATTCAATTGAGGATTCACTTTGAAACTTTAAGAATCAAATTTTACTTCAACTCAATTACTTTTGTTTAGTCAACTCCTTTTTTTGATCTATCATACTCACCCCTAAGTTTCAACTATCCTCGTTTCATAAATTTAAAACTTTGAGATATTTTTCTTTTCTTCTTTTTTTTTTTTTGTTTTCTAAAGGAAAAATTTTAATTGATACAATTTTTAACTATAACCCTAGATTTTAAATTGCTATGTTTAGGTTAGAATTGATACAATTTTACCAAGTTTGAAATTTAAATTAATGAAATAAAAAAAAAAAAAAAACTAGGGCTAAAATTGATACAACCTTTCAAGTATACAAGTAGGAGAAAAAAAATCTAACATTCAAAATTTATATACAATAATATTAAAAACAATTATGATGTGCATGTTCAACTGTTCAAATGTGAAATGTGAAAGTATATAGTAAGTTTGTTAAAATTATAAAAATTAAAGTAGTATTTTGTCTACGTCGATCATTTAAAATGGTTACATGCATAAAATTGTAAAATACATACAAAGTTTTTAAGTTGACAGTTGAAAATTAAACTTCTTGACTCACATCAACTTAACTCTCAAAACACAAACAATTATTACCAATTCAACGTAATTCTACCATAAAACACATCCATTATAAGTTAAAAGATTTATTATATTCACATTAGTAATGTTTCTTGATGCAACGATTTTAATACCCTATCCATCCCACCACATTTTGTATGTAATTTTCTTGGCTGCACTACAAGTCGTAGGAAAATTTGAAAGTTCTTCTCATTCCAAGAATTAGTGAATTCCTCATCATAATACATATCCAAATGTTACATAATCATACAAATCAAACCAAGAACTTCAGTGAAAGAGGGAAATATAGTGGTTAAAAAGGAAATGGTAAAGCCATAAGACTTAATCTAGACATGATCTAGTTTGGGAGTATTTTGAAAGTAAGTCATTTTAGAAAAAAATTTAACGTGTTTGACAACCATTAAAAATAACAAACTCATGAAAAACTTTAAAAATCTATTTTAAACTCCTTTTCATCAAAAGAGTTTAGAAAAAAAAGACCTTTTTGAAAACATTTTTCTTCTAGTCAATCACCAAACTGAAAGAACTTTGGAACCTCTATGATAATGAACAGATGCTTAGGAACATGATTAGATTCAGATGTTCAAATAGTAGCTGCTGCTTCTAATAGTGAATACCTTTCAAGTGTTGCAATAGTCTGCTCCTCTGCACTGCAAATGTACAATGAACATGATGAGAAAACTATCACAATGAAACATAATCACTTCTGATTTGCTATCTTTTGAATCACAACTTCAGAATCAAAAGACAAAGTCATTGCAATAGGAGACTATTTTCACTTTTTACGGTAAATAGAAGAACCACAAGAAGAAATGTACCTTCCAGCTCTTATAATCTTAAATGTGCCTCGCTCAGTGAGGTCAATGATCGTCGAGCCTGCTCGTCCAGCAGGAAGAACACCCCCATCGTATACATAAGCACAGTGTTGCCATAGATTTTCAAAGTCATTAACACAAACACTGCTTGGTTGTCCACTTAAATTAGCACTTGTAAGAGCTAATGCTGTCTCTGATCTACGTGAAATCAGCCGAATAAAGTCAGCATCAGGTACACGAACTCCTATACTGTCCAATCCAGGGTTCAAAGACTTGTCAAGAACACTCGATTCACCTGCAAAATACCTAAAATGTAAAAACTCAGACAACGGGAAGTTTGGAGACTAAAATATAACTAAACATAATCTCAGATATGCAGGTTGTAACATGGAGGAGGGGGCAACTATTTAAATAATACAGAACAATCCAACAAAACAAGGGAAGTGAAAAATTAATATCTTATTTTTATAGTTCGTGAGATATACTAATTTCCAAGAAGAGCATTTGAAATTGCTTTGAAGAAAATAATTTTCTGCTAAAGTTTGGTAAGAGAGAAAAAAGTTAATAAGTAAGCTCGCAAGAACTCACAGCTCTCTCAAAGCCCCATCTGCTTCTCACTTATAACAATAGGTTACAAGTCACCAAGAAATGATATGGGATCAGGTGAAAAGAAGAGAACAGAATATCTGAAAGATTATCATAACCAACCCAACTGTTGTCAAATATCCTACCTATAAAAGTTTCTCAAGAACTCTTTCTTGGTTACAAAAGGCATTTTGTGTCCCTTATCTTACATGGAAGTAACAGTTTAGTGACTTTAGACCCTATCGTGAAAAAATATTGTTAAATATTTAACGAGACTTCTTCCAAATGTAGATTGAAAAACAAATTCGATACCATAGGTGTATATAAGAAATAAAGACTTTAACTCATTGCATTATAAAAGTTGATGCTTTTGACAGAACTTTTCGAATTAAGTAGAGATTAGATTAGTATAAATTTAAAAGTACATGAACAATCTAAAGTTTAACGATTCAATTGCTCCTTCAGTCTAAGGATCAGAAATGTTGTTCAACCTATTTACTTTATTTCAATCAAACAATGCTCCTAAATGCTACTTGTTCAAAACCACTTTCAACCATTAATGCACTATTAGCTACATCAGCATAAACAAGCAGATTTCTGATACATACCTCTTTTCAGAACAACAGTCACAGGCCCAGGAAGGAGAGAATCAAGCAAACCAGAAGGCAAATGGTCTGTTACAGCAAAGCGAGTTATGTCAGAGACATCACCAACACAAATGGCGAGAGGGCTTGTAAGTTTACGTCCTTTAATTTCATAAATCCTATGGACTGCTTCAGCAGAACTGCAAAATCAATCCCCACAGAAGCCACAGTTAAATAAAAGCAAAGTGCAACGTGATTAAGTTTATGGTTGCTTTGATCATATAGTTTCACAAAAAAAAAAAAAAAAAAAAACACCTCTCTAATTTTGTTCATCAACTTTTTGCGCATGTGCTTTGAAAATGAATATTGCGTTACCCTCCATTACGGAAAGACAGATCTCATTGTTTAACAACATTATAGAATATACTTCCTATAATTACACTATAATTACATGAAAGAAGAGTGTTTTTACAAAGTTGAAAAACTTATCAATATTTATACCAAATCGTTAACCATTTTAGATCCTCAAGACTGTGGGGCCTGGTAACGGGTATGTTCCAACACAATGATGTATTTCAGAAGTATCTCTCAATTTTATAACATTGTATATCACTATGCAGTATTTACCTCAGAATTCATGCAGTAAAACAATTATTCTATCAAATGGGAAATATGGTGGATTTTGGAACAAGAAAGAACCAACTAAGAGAGATATAGGCAATCAAATAAATGTAAGTTTTTTACGTAACCGCTCACTATCATCTTTGAGATTTAAAAAAAAAGAGATGATTTTATCTTCTTATAAACAGTCAACTGACTTATGCACAGATCAGGAAATAAATATTGATGTTGGAGTTTAAGAATAAAATTTTACATAAAAGTCTATTTTCTAGGAATATTTTCAGAAGGTCACCCAATATAGAATTGCTCCAAACTAAGCATGTATAATTTTGGAGTTCCTATGATTGACCTACCAAACAGAAAGATAAACCTTGATGGTATATGGTAATAGCAATCAATTCTTTTAAGCCTTTCTTAACCATGCTAACTAAATAAGAAGACCTCCCCCTGCTGTTCCCCATCACCAGTTACCACCCACCACATTCCTCCTAGATGTCTACCGACCAAGTGCCAACTCAAAAGAGTCTCTTAATTTTTAACAATAATGTGACATCTCCTACGATCACCACCCATGACACAACCAAGGGAGTGAGCGTGAGACATGCACTCCTGACCAAGACCTCTCACCAAGAACTTTGTTTGTACTAAAGAAGATCACAGATATATCAATCTCCCCTCTTAAGAAAGATTGTACTACTATTGATAAAGCACTATCATCATTGACAAAAAAAAAAAAAAAAAAAAAAAAAAAAAAACAAACAGAAGGTGTTGTAACATCAACTTCCACACCAAAAAGAATCAAAACTCACAAAATAAGACAATTGCACAAAAAAACCATAATAGGAATCGCATACCAAGCATCACAAGCGAGTCCATAGAGAGTATCAGTGGGGACAGCAATAACCTTCCCAGCTTCAAGAGCATCTGTAGCCTCTTGAGCAAAAGCTTCAGAGGCAGGACGAAGTGCTTGCAAACAATTCTCCACACGCATACAACACTTCTCTAAACTCCAATTCGTTTTAAGAAAACTAACCCTTGATCCTCTATTTCGTTGCAAGAACGAAACTATCCCATAATTGGAAGAACCTAAAATGTAATAATTTATGTCAATTCATGTTTCCATCCTACAATAAACATACAAAAAGGGTAAAGGGGATGAAAGATTGAAACGAACCCAGTTGAGAAGAGGGAAAAGTTGCAAACGTTCTGATTAGAGAGAGACTGTCAGCCATTTTCGCCGGAAGTGTGTTCATGGTGGTCTGTAGCAATCCCAAGCGGGGTTTTGAAGAGAGAGAAGAAGGTATTTGGAAACTTGGGATTGGGATTGGGATTGTGAACGATTCGAAATCAAAACAATTGCACTGAGCAATTGAGCGATGACGGCCGGCGCCGAGTTGCGTTAGAGTAGAGATGGAGAAGAAGGACGACTGAGGACGAACCTATTGGTTCAATAAGCAAAGGTCCAACCCAACCCAAACCAACTAAAAGAAGTCGGGTTGGGTCGACGAGTTTTTTTTTTCACCTGTCCATATAATACTTTTAGGGAGTATTTTTAAAAATAATGTTTTTTTATTAAGAAATAGTAGCAAAAATAGGATAGTATGATTTTTTTTTAAAAAAAAAGGATATAACCCAAAATTATTGTAAAAAACATCACTCATACTTCTTGATTATTGGAAACTAAATGTTAATAAAAATGAAGATATTTAATATATATATATAAAAGAAAAAAACAGAAAAAGAATTGGAGAGGTTAAAAAATAGCAAAAAAAATTATAATTATATTTTTAAAATTACAAAAATAGCAAATTTAAAAGTTGATTAATGTCATATTTGTCAAAATTGCAATATAAGAAAAAAAAATGTTATGAATTGTTTGTTCTAATTTTTTTTCATCCAATATAATTTTCCAAAAAATAAATAAGTGGTTAATAAAAAAATAAATTAATTAAAATTGAAAAGTTAAGTTTAATAAGAAAATTCTTTTCTTATTTAACTAATTATATAAGAAAATTTAACCTGTCCACGTGAGTCCTTTTAAAATTTTCTTTAAAAAAAAAATTTGACTTAGAGGAAACATATTTAATATATATATAAAGAAAAGAAAGAACGGTGAGAATTTATTTTTAAATTATTTTTCTTTCAACCCTATTTTGAGTATTTTTTAAAATAATATTATTTCTTAAAAAAATTATGTAATATAATTTAGGTCAACTCGACTCCTTGTACGGTTCAACTATACAGTTCAATTTTTTAACTCAACCTTACACTGAACTTTTTAACACCCCTTGGCTTTTCTCTTCTTCTTCTTTTTTTTTTTAATTGTTGTTGTACAAATACTCAAATAAACATAATAACAATATTATTATTAATATAAAGAAGAGGAAGAAGAAATAAATGAAAAAAAATAATGGCGCAGCATTCTTTGCCTTGTTGGTTAATATATGTTTTTGGATAAATTGCAAATTAAACCATAGTGGAATTCAGGGGTAAGCATTCTTCCGTCAGTTTAGTCAATATTCAAACTGATTTCGACTATGAAGGAGTTCAAATCGATCGTTGATTAGTAGATAATTAGTTTTAATTTTTTAATTTTTTTTTAAAATGTTGTGGGGTTTTCACAAACTGATACATAGACCCTCCTTTCTCCAACCAACTTGCTTTAGTTTTTGGTAAGTATTGGTCGGCCGACTCAGTTTTTCGGTTTATCATGCTCACTCCTATATGAAATATGGTGGAAGTTGCAATTATACCCTTAAACTTTCAAATTTAAAAATTAAGTCCTAAACGTTTGTGAGTGTTAAAATTGGACGCTTATACTTACATAGTTGTATAAATTGTAATAATTCTTAAGTTTGAGGTTCAAATTTTATCATTTGTTGGTTCAATTTCTACCCTTAGTGTAAGTTTGAAGGTTTAATTTTAACAATTTTAAAAGTTGGTCTAATTTTTACAATTGAAAGTTTAAGGGTGTAATTGTAACTTCCACCATACATTAGAGTAGTTTTTGCAATTTGCCCTACCTTTTAAAAGTTGTTGATTGTCCAAACCGTAATCCTCATTATTAAATTGTTTATCTATGAAGATTTCTTTTATCTCAAAAAAGGAAAGAAAGAAAACAAGTGTTGGTCTTGCTAACTATCTTGTGAATTTACTGATTATTCGATTTTAAGGAGATTACTTGATGCTCAAGATTTACGCTCTACATTATATGTTTGATGCAAAATTTAACTCAACGCTCAACGCTCGATGATACTCTATGCTCTATGTTTGATCTAAAGGTTCACTCAAAGTTTAGTACTTGACGTTCTATCTTTTACGCTCTATGCCATATGATTGCTAAATTAAATGGTGCTTAAAGAAATATGGAAGGAGTAGAAATGCAAGAAAAAAGAGGAAGAAGAAACTAGAAAAAGGAATGAAAGGATAAAAAGAAACAAAAGAAGAATCGTATAAGAAATTGAAACAAAAAAAAAAGGGAAGAATTAACATAGAAAAACGTTAAAATAAAGTTGCAAAACGAAGAAGAAAGAATGATGCATTTGGGGTAAAGTGTTAATTTCACATGATTGGACAAACTGAAAAACAAAATTTATTTGGTTTTGAAACTTGGCTTTAATTTTCGTTAAGGCTCCTACCCCTATATACAATTATTCCAAAGATTGAACTGGGGAACAAATGAGCAAGGTCAAAATCAAAAGACCTACAATTTTATTATTTTTAGGAGAATTGTCAATTTTTTTCAAGAAAAATAAATTATATAAAGATTAACAAGTGTTATCTCTGTCAAAAGTGAGCTTAATTCAATTCACGATTTGTACTATTTAACTTTAAAGTCAGTTCGATTCTAAAAAAAATGCATCCCGGATTCAAACGAAGGCATGAATGCAAGATTCCAGTGAAATGATAAGCCATACAAAGGCTTCTTTATTCCCATTGTGTCCTTCCTCGTGTGACGGAGATATAAAGCGTCGCAAGTGCACCAAAAAAAAATTAGAAACTAGGTTGATCTATTCTATGGTGAAGCATTTGGAACATAACTGCATAATCACATTATCTTTGCCACCCAAAACAAAATTTTCCTTAGAACATAGAATTAGAAAAATTAAATCACATCACGCTCGAGCTAAATCATGAACAAACGCATGAACCTTAACATAAGAGACTCGATGGGTCGATTAAGCTGCATACCCACCCATAGCATAGCACCTTTCAATTCTAAAGAATAGTAGGCTTTTCCACATCAGCAACAAAATGTAATTTCAAGAGTTTTTTTCTTTGAATATTTAGGTATATTATTCTTTGACGTACTCGTATACTATTCAAATTTAAAATTAGTAAAAGAGTTTGAATTTCTAATCAAATTTAGGGGGGAAAAAACAAAATAAGTTCTTTAAAAACTATTTTTTTAGATTTTAAAATTTAACTTAGTTTTTAAAAAAACATTTGTAAATTAGATTACAAAACAAGTAAACTTAGATAAATGGTGTCATTGAAAGGACAGTAAACAAGTAGCTTAGAAGAAGATGCACATAGTTGAGTTGGGAAGCCATCATATCGCAGCTACAAGGCCTAAGGTGACTAATATTTATGACAAGGCAGCTTCGACCTAAAGAAGAATAATGGAGCAATAGGAAAGATATCGATTACGACCGTGTTAATCGAAAAATATCTCCCACTACTAGAATAAACAGAATAATAACACATCGAGAAATAAAATTGAAAACACAAAATTCATAAAAAAAAAAACTTCAAATTTTGAAGAAAAAAAATCATTATGTGAAAAATTATTACAATCATATAGAATAATTATATTATTAGATCACGATTGCAAGAGTACTAATCACATCAATCTTTCAAAGCTTTTATATACTTCTAAAAACACATTTAAATGAGCTCTCAAATGGGAGAATGAAAAAGTGTGAACTAAGTTACCATATTTAAGCTTAAAATGTTTTTAACTAGGTAACGATTTGAACCAAAGTCATATAGATTCCTTTTATATTATATAGAGTTTGTAACTTTCTTTAACTTGTCATGGTATGAGAAAACTGTATTTGTAATATTTTGTTAAAAATTCAACCCATGATTTGCAACCAAAATCGAAAAGTTAGAGAAGTTTGTACAAAAAATTGCAAAAAAATTAAGAACATGCAGTACATTTTGACCACTTGAACCAAAGATGAATATGTAGACTCTTACACATTTCCATCCATATTAGTTTTAGGTTTAGTTTTTTATGCTTAATTTCAATCTATCATTTAGATACTCAAACATAAAATTAAGTAGTTGTAACTATGACATTCAATTAAACTAGAATTTCAATTTCAATTTCGAAGATGAATTTGGACAATCACACCGTTGTATATTAAAACTCGACACCCTACATATGTTATATATTATGTAGCACACATAAATCACACAACAAGCAAAATATATATTAATCACAATATCAATATGGGGTAAGATTCACTTGTAGGTTTATAGCTAGATCTAGAGGTTTATGGCCACAGAAAATTATAATTGAACAACTCAATACACTTAACTCTAAATCTAATTGAAGTTAAACCATAAACTACCAACAAATACAAATACATAATAGCTTAATTAACCAAGGATGAAAGTTAATTAATTAGAGAATTGGGCTGAATTTAATAATAATTAAGGTCTTTATATCAAACCCTAAACCTTAGAACTCCAATATAAAACATATAAGTAGACCTAATTAAGAGTGCTATAGTGCCACACACCACTCTTTCATCCTTTGTCTCTCTTCAATTTATTTCCAATTTGGCAGCTCATCCATGGCCAAAACATATTCTAGTTTCTAATCTTGATAATGGGTTTGAAATATTGGATCCAAGCTCTTTTGTATTTATTTGTAAATTAGCCTTATGTTTGTTTTGTAAGTGAAGCTAATAATAACATGTAGGTGTAAGATTGTTTCTAATAATATTCAAAATCTTCTCTAATATTAAGGTGGAATTGGTCCATAAGATAGATAAATTTCGAATGGTCTATAAAGAGAAGATCATTAATTATAAAACAACTTAATGATAGTGTAAATTAATTAACTACCAAACATATAAATATACATTACAGAGACGATGGTTCATAAACAAAGATCATTAATTACAAAACAACTTTATTAATAATATTCAAAATAAAATCAGATAAAAGTTGCAGTAGATTATTGGTTGAATACATTTTAAAGTGATAAAAATGTAAAATATATGTTATAGATTAAAATCACAAAATTAAGTAATAAACAAATTAATACGAAATAATTGTAAATATTTTTGAAAATTAGTTCAACCAAAATAAATTTGATATCACACTCAGAATTTAAATTTAAAAAATATACAAAATATATTGATTGCTTTTTATCTCTTTATTCATTCAGCTAGATTTATCTGATAATCACTCGAAAAAATCTGGACTTTAATCAATGTCTCGAATTGATTAATACTATATTTCAATAGTTTAACTACTTTATTTCTAAAATATGTTAGATTTGAATCATATTCTAGCTATTTCAAATTATACAATATTTAATACATGATACATGAAGTACTATGTATTCAACCAATCTACTAGACAATAGTACGAAGGACATGCAATGATGCAAAATGAGATTTTTATAAAAACATGATAGGTCAGCTAGATGCTTTTGTCAAAAAGCTCTTATTAATCGATCTAGTTCTTTTGACAAAAAGCCAAACTCCCCTCCTGATTTTGCCCATCCCACAAGTCACAAATTTTCTCAAATCTTTTATCTTTAATTTCTTGAATTTATTTTCAATTTGATTCATGAAATTAAATTTGCCATTTATCGTCCTTTTTAATTCTTTATGATCAAACATATTCTAGCTAGTCTTTAATAATCCTGGTAATAGACTTTGAAATATTGAATAGAATCACCGACCCTTCTAACATTAAAGATAGTAAAGTGGTCCGTGAGAGAGTGGTCCATGAGAAAGATACATTATAGAGACGACGGTGGTCCAAAAGAAAAATCATTAACTACAAAATAACTTAATAATACTAAATGTGATTGCATATGGGAAAATGTGCACTAACTGAAATTACCAAAATCAAACCTTAAGATTTCAAAACTTTCTAATTTAATTTGATTTAAGCAGATAATAACAAACTTAGCAAGTAAGCAATCTTACATTTTGAAGATTATAAACCCTAATACCAAAAATAGTACTATATATATATATATATATATCAATGATTCTATAAAAAAAGTGGTCAACTTTTTTTTTTATTATTAAAGCATTTAATTGAGTGTTGAATTCAATGGAAAATGGACAGCCACAACTGTATTCCACTTTTATTCTATGTATAGTCATTACACATTTGATAAGATTTTAATTAAACTACTTTTTCTTAAATCATCATTTAATTAACTATATATTCCTCATCTTCATGCAAAAGTATTTTAATCTTCTATTGTTTTTCAAATGAAATAAATAACTTCTTTTTTCTTTAGACCAACTCTCTTCTTCAATTACTCATCAGAATAGTTCATTTCACTTAATCTCTATTAAAATATTTTCCATCTTTATTCGTTCTATATGTATGTTGAATGGACTAATAAATAATTTAACATACTACTATCATTTTATTTGTTAATCTAATCTCATTAAATTTATCATAAGAATTGATTATGTAATGTTATTGATCTAATCAAAAGTTAATAATGGTCAATATGAGTTTAGTTGATCAACTAAAACATGTATGTACATGATGATAAAATATTTCGAATTCAAATTTCTCACTCTCAATTTGTACCCAAAAAATAATAATTAATTAAAATTTTACTGAAGAGTATAAGTTTTTACTATTGACATGATCGAGATCAAATGTTCAACTTTTCTAATTTGTATATTGTCCATAATGATAACAACAACAACAATCTTGTTAGATAGAAATTTAGTGATTAAGATTACATTTTAAAATGACCACTATCTTATTCATAAATATGTAATTAAATTAAGAGAGTGATATGCGATGTAAGCCTTCAATCTTGAAAACACTTAATTAAAGATCATAACATAATCTTCGACTTTCTGTATCTTTGTCCATCAATTGTATGCAATATCATAGTCATTAGGTCAGAAGAGGTTGAGATTAAGAAATTTATTGGCCATTAGTTGATATATCCATCAACATACTTAAATTAACAAAATGGGGCAAGTTCTATGTATATTGACTCAAATATATCATAATTTAGATGAGATGGTGAACTAATTTTGTGGTCACTTTTTGTATTTTATATTGTTTCTTTTTTCTTAGCCTCTAATTGCTTCTCTTTGATCTCTACAACTTTTCAAATGGAGAATTTTCAATATCAAAATAAAACAAGATAAAAGAGGCCATTGGTTGTTGAATAAAGCAAGTGTGAAACCATGGAAAAAAAAAAAAAAAGAGGGGGAAAGAGAAGGAATTACTTGGACCTTGTAAGACCAAATTCCATTGATTTTCTTTTTTGGTTCGAAAATTTTATTAGAAAAAAATACAAGTATTTTCAAGTAAAATTACATAATATAACACATTTTAAGATTTTTGTTATTGTTACATTTTGTAATTATTTTAAGTAGCTTTCCTATCTATAATGTTGGTTAGATTTTAGAATTTGATATTACTTTCAAAATAAAATTAATTTTTTTAAAAAATAAAATAAGAAAAAAATGAGGTAACTAAGGGCCCGTTTGGTAACGTTCTCGTTTCCTGTTTCTTGCTCCTTGTTCCCTGTTCCCGATTTCTCGTTCCTTCTTTTTTTAAAACAAGAAACAGGAATGTGTTCGGTAACTATTTCTATTTCTTGTTTCTTGAAAAATAGGAACAAAAATAGAAAATGTGTTTGATAACTGTTTCTTGTTTCCTGATTTTCTTTGAAATTTTTATTTTATTTTATTCACATTTAATTCAATTAAACACCAAACAAAAATATATGTCCTCCATTAAACATAAAAAAATTATCAAACCTAGATAGGAAGGTCTTCTTGTAATTTATGGAGAACAAGATAAAGATTGAGATCTGAAGAACAGAGCCGACGAGAGGAAGACGAAAACCCATGACGAAAAGGAGGACTGAAACCCACGAAAAAGAGGAAGACAAAAACTCAAAGCTAAAACACAGATCTGACAAAAACCCGCAAATTCGGCGAAAACCCACAGCGAAAAAATAATTCACGTAAAGAGGAAGAGGAAAACCCAGATCCAAAGAAGAGGAAGGCGTCGTGTAGAGGGAAGACGATGAGGGGCGAAGAGGAAGACGATGAGAGGCGAAGAGAAAGACAACGAAGATGATGAGAGGAAGAGGAAGAGGATGGTTATTTGGAAAAGACGATGGAGATAAGACGAAGAAAAAGGAAACCACGTGGAGACTGGTTATTTGGGGAAGAAGATGGAAATAAGAGGAAGATAAAGGAAATCACAAGAAGAAAATGAAAAAGGAAAATGAAATAGAAAAAGAATTGAAAAGAAGGAAAAGGAAACCAATAAAAAGAATTGAGAAAAAAGAAAAGGAAATCAATAAAAAGAATTAAGAAAAAAGAAAAGGAAACCAATGGAAACAATTGAGAAAAAGAAAAAGGAAACCAATCGAAACAATTGAGAAAAGAAAAAAGAAACCAATAAAAATAATTGAGAAACAGGAACGAGGGAAACTACTTTTTTTTTGTTTCCAATAATTTATTATAAAATGAGAAACGTTTCTACTTTTTTTTAGAACGAGAAACAGAGAATGTTACCAAACACCCCCCATTTCTTGAAAAATGAAAACAGAAACAAGAAACAGTAAACGAAAACGTTACCAAACGGACCATAAGCAAATCAATTTCTTAAAGTGCTTTGTCCGGTCAAGGAAATGGAAAAAGATAAAATAATTCATCAAAATGAATGAAATAAAACTTTTGTTCAATGGCTTTAACGACAACTATGCCAAGTGTGAAAATAAACCTAAATTTAGTACTTAAAATCTTCACAAAATCTCTCAAGATTATTGTTGTTATTTTTTTCTTTTTGAAAATTTTTTTAGTAAGAAATTCAAACATTTAACTTTTCATTAAAGAAAATTGCATAAGAAAAAGAAATTTCTTCTTTATTTTATATGAACTTTTTGTGTCCTTTTATTCCACCAAAAGAAGGGACATTTTAGATAGCTAGGGGAAACTTTTGTATATTACATATTAATATTTATTCTTATTTCATTATAATAAAGATTTCTTTTTTGTTCAACACCCACTTTTATGTGCCAACTGGTGATATTTCTATGTATTTTCTATATTCATTCTTTCTCAACTTATTATAATCACCACAATCGTTTCTTATGACCATGACTATTAAACATATAAAAAATGGAATTCATTGAAATAAATAAAAACAATGTGAACAAATCAACATGAGAGTATTGTATACTTGTATGCAATAATGTAATTTCAATAAAAATATTTGATCATTTAGCTCTTTAATTACTTCCATCCCATGACTCTCATAATTAAGAATTACTTTAGAGTTTAGCTATTATGTTGAAGGGATTGAAACTTAACATGCATTAAATGTGGTGTCAAATCACACACTTCAATACTCAAATTTAATTTCCATTTGTGATTAGTTTGATAATAGTGAAGGATAGATGTAACCGACCTTCCACAAATGATATTGATATTAATACTATATTTCACATTAGGGTTTAACTTTTCCGTCTTATAATCGATGATACTAAAATGAGCAATTACACCGCCGCACATTCATCATCCATTTAATTCTCGACAATTCCTTTATGAATCATTCATTACGAATCTAAACTACTCTGGACTTAATTTAGCTCAATTATTCACGAAAGTTGACTAAATTATATTGAAAATTTGGCATGTTTATTGACCTATGTAGATCCTCTCCACACACATTGGTCATCTATGGATCATGCAAGAGTCATCCACATGGTCCTACAAAGACCATCCAAGGATTATTCGTGAAAAAATTCTTACTTCGTCGTCATTTATAACACGGAAGTTATAAAAGCTTCAGTTTTATTTATTACACAATTACCCATACGTATACAACTGCGAGTATTGTTTAACTGGTTAAGATAATATATATTTTCTACCAAAAAGTTAAAAGCTACGTATTTTTATTCAAATAGTAGTTGAAATTAAAAAAATATATATTTTTAATGTATTATTAGTATTGAAACATGCATGTTTGGTATTACAAAACTACAAATATACCCTTATCCAATTATAAAGTGGAATAATAATCTCAAGGGCTACTTTAGTTATATCATCCCTCATAAACTTTTTTTTTAATTATATATGCATATACATATATAGTATATGACTTCAGGAATCTGATTCTTTAATTTTAACTTTTTAGATAAAAACAAAGTTAAATATTTTTCTAAAGATCTTAAATGATCCACACATCATATCTAAATTTTAGTATCTTCAATATTATTGGATGTTTGTTTGAAAATTCAAAATTTTAATTTCCAAAAAGGAGATTCCATTATTTGAATTTATTCTTTTGCAAATGAAAAATAATAACAATATATTTTGAGTTATATATTTAATATGTGTAATAGGTATCCTTACAACATAGCAATTTTTGAAACTTTTTTCTCAAATAATGTAAATGAAGAAAATAATGAAAAAAATAAGGTTGGAGTCAAACTATTACAAAAATAGGGTAGTTTTGGGCTTCACACCTTATTTTTTTCATTATTTATAAAAATATTACACGTGGGTCCTACACTTTTTATTTTATTTATTATTTATATTAATTATGGGTCCCACATCTTGTTCTCTTTTCTTTATTTAATATATATATATATATATATATCACAAGGCTTGTGGTATGTATTCTATATGATACACGTACAAACGAACATCCTTTCGCAAGTAATCTGTGAAATTTGAATGATTAACAATATTGTCTACTGTACTGAAACTTCGAAAGTCTTATCCAAGCCCTGAAATTTCGTGTATCTTCAAAAAGAAGACTTTGGAATACCCTTTTTCTTATTTACAATTGACATAGACCAAAGTCATCTATTAAAATAAGGATAATGTGTCGGAAATGGCCGGGGTAGCTCAGTTGGTAGAGCAGAGACTGAAAATTCTCTTGTCACCAGTTCAAATATATATATATATATATATATATATATATATATATATATAT